>PVJO010007285.1:0-82839 GCA_004026905.1 Hystrix cristata
CAACACCCAAAAGTCAATAGCATTCCTATACACAAACAATACACCCACCGAAAAAGAAATAACAAAAGATATACCTTTCACAATTGCACACAAAAGAATGAAATACTTAGGAATCTATCTAACAAAAGAAGTAAAAGACCTTTACATCGAAAACTACAGCACCCTAAAAAAAGAAATTGAAAAGGATATCAAAAAATGGCAGGGCATCCCATGTTCCTGGGTAGGAAGACCCAACATCGTGAAAATGGCTATACTTCCTAAACTACTATACAGATTTAATGCAATTCCAATCAAGATACCACTAACATACTTCAAAGAATTAGAAAGGACAATCATGAATTTCATCTGGAACCACAAGAGACCAAGAATAGCAAAAACGATCCTACATGGAATCTTTTCAGCTCCTGAGTTATACATTTTATAGTAAGCAGTTAACCCAGTTTAAGCATACGGTAAGGGAGTTTTTGGAACTGCGTTTCGTTTATCTCCAGTCTGGTTTTCTCCATCACCAGGAAGTTTCCTTTTGCCCATTTGGACTGAATTCCTTTTTCTATCCAAGCATCCAGTCATCTCTTTCCTGTCTCTGTAATAGCTGCAAACTGGAAATAAGCCGATATTCCTCATCCGGTGAGTGGATAAACTAACTGTGGTCCCTCCTAGCCAGGGAATACAACTCTGCAAAAAGAACAACTAGCAATTCATTAGAAAACATGTGAAACCTCAAATGTGTATGCTGAGTGAAGGAGGCCAGGCATACGGGATGCCATGTATATGCGGTTTCAGTTATAAAAACTATTTCTAGATCTCCAAGTCATGGATTGTCACTTCTCACTGGGATCATCTAAATTATCCAGCACGTTGTTACTTTTTTCTTTCTGAATTACTCTTAGTTTCCTTTTCTAAATGTATAAACTCACTCTTAGCAAATGTTTAAAACTCTTTTTTTTTCTTGAAGGAGCCCTGAGCTTCATTTTAAAAGCTGTGTGATCAGAGGCAGAAGAAAGGACCCATTAGCCAGCATTACAGTTACAGGCAGCACTAAGGGCTTTTTCACCTCACTGTTTTGGAGAGGTTTGCGTCTCTAAGCAAAAGATCCTGATCAATAAATACCAGTGGCTCTGGGTGCTCAATCTTTGTCTTCCAGGCAGCTCCAGTTGCTGCCATGGAAATAAAGTACAGGGATGACCTTGACCCACTGCAAGGTCAGTGATCCCCTCTGCTGTCATCTGAATTCTAAAATGCTCCAGACCGAAATGTGGCTCTCATTTGTGGACAGAATACAATCATGGAGCATGTGCAGTTGCTCAGGATCCATTTCATAATGTGCGCTGGGCGCTCTGGTTGAGAAGACTTCGTCTGTGCGGGGCGGTCACAGTACTCAGGTTGTCTGCGGCCGTGTGTTGCTGGGCTGGCAGGTTCCTGAGGCGGGTACTGGCTCAAGGAGGCGTGTGTGGTGTAGACGAGATGAGAGTAACGCTTCCTCTGTCTCTGCGTGCTGCTTGGAATAGACCCCAGGGAGAAACTTGCTGTGCTCTCTTGAAGGGAACTGGGACCCCTGGTGTGTATGGGAGCACGCGGAGAGGATGCTTGAGACAGAGATGGTTCCAGCATACCCAGCTTAATGGCTGTGTGCATAGATTATTCTCTTCCTGGACTCCCTGAAAAACTGGAGGTTACCTGGGATGAAGCGGTAAAGGGTCTGACAGTCCTGTATTTTCACAGCTTTCGTCACCTCCCCATCAGAGCTGCAAGGTCAAGCACTCCTTTGAATCCTTGTACGTCTGAATGCAAGTAAAAGGGAGGTGATTTTACCACACAACCGAAGACCTGGCATTCCCTGGATTCAGGAGTTAGCTGTAAAAATCAAACAGTGGAAAAGTCACTAGCTCTGAATTCAGGCAGAGGCCGCTGCCCACGGCCGCTCTGAGGTCTGCAGGCCCTGGGACGCAGCAGAAGGCTAGCATGTCCCTGGGACAGAAGACAGATGCCCCCTGGATGGAGCCTCAGTCCTGCAGGGGGCCACAGGACAGAAGCAAGGGCAGAGGTATTCAGCACTCACTGTTCCTTCCATGCAGCGAAACTAACGGCTGGAGTCATCCCAGAAACAGCTAGGAGGTCCCACCAGGGACGGCCCACACTCAGCTCAGATGGGCCGACGGGGGTTCCAGTGACAGCATGCCGAGCCCGTACCCGGCGCAGGACCTGTCTGCCCAGGAAGTCTCAGGAGACTTCAGAGGCGTGTAGCACGCTTGAGGTGGGCAGGGATGGAAGGGCGGCCTGCAGGGGTGTCCAGAATCAGGGGTCCAATCCAGGTGTGAGGGGTCAGGGCCCTGGCACAGGGCCTGGGTAGCGTCTGCATTTTTAGGACAGTGTTCGTCATTGTTTGGACAACAACCCGAACACCTCTGTCTGTGCCTGTGAATGTTCCTTGATCCCTTGCACACCCTGGCAGGTGTCCAGGCCTGCAGGGGAATCGTGTAGCCGGCCTGGTGACCAGGCTGGCTGGCCAGGCTGAGCCAGGCAAGGGCAGATGGGGAGCTGGGGCCGCAGCGGTTCCATGTCTGGCCTGGCGAAGCACCGCGCCCCACAAGCACACTAGGTACCCCTGCTGCTGTCCGGCACCACAGTGCTGGCAACGTGGCCCACGCTGACAGGAACAAACTGCAGGGGAAATAAGAAGGAAGAATCCCTGTGAGCTCCCTTCCCAGAACTGCACAGTCTGCAGTGTTTTCACTGGGGAAATTGTCTCTTCTCCTCGTCGTTCCCTTGCTGTCTCTGAAACCTGGGTCCCCTCCGGTTTGGAGTCGTGGATGGCTTGGGTGGTTCTGTGTTCCTATGAGCCTTTTCTCAGAATAATGTCATTAATGTCTTCAAATGCAGGTTATAGGAAGACTGAGAAATGCAATTCTATTGAAATGCAGTTTTCAAAACGTGGAGAAACTTATGCTATTATATGTTTCCTTGGTAAGCCCCAAAAACCAGGCTGGCAGCACCTCTGGTCACTACTGTGACTTCAAGCATGCATCAAGGACAGGGGCCACTGGGGAGGCTCAGTGGAGCGTGCAGATCAGCAGATCAGAGTGGACTCACAGTGGACGGTCACCATCGCCACTGCCCTGGCAGAGCCCACGTATATTATTAGAAATACTCTCAATGTCAGTGAGGCTGGGAAAAATTAAAATGTGTTTTACCCCTACAAGTTCATAGGCCCCTGAATTCTAACTCCACACACACCAGGTTAGTAACTCTTCCTTAATAGAAACTCAAAATGGAAGGAGTCCCAGTTAAAACGCAAGAGTATCTTTACCTTGAGAGGCATAAACTTTCTTTCTGCTCCAATTGGGAAAAGTATATTATGTTAAAGCTTCCCATGATCGTAAGTGACAACTGAAAAACTTCATTGAAGTTTTTCTACGTGGAAAAGCAGTTTGTCCTGTTGGCATGCCATGGCCTTGGGCTTAATTCCCAGCGGTGGAGAGTGAGAGAGAGAGAGAGGAAGGAAGGAAGGTAGGCAGGAAGCAATATGCCCATAGATACCAACGTTCATTAAAATATTTACTAAACTTTTGATCTGTATGCCAGAAATTTAATTTTAAATAAATATCCAGAAATATTATATAGAGACATGGTCTCTACATATCTACACATATCTACACAGCAAAATAAAACAGAGCCGAGAGAACTATGTTTAACAAATTACTTGCATGGGGAAAATGTTCTCAATTTAGTGGTATGTCCAAAAGGCATAAAATAAAATATATGGACTAGCAGTCTGATTACCACTGACCATGATTTATATAAGCACATGTATGTGTACATGTAGAGACATATACACACAACATAGTCAAAGGACTAAAAGTGAAATCCAGCACAGTTTTAAGAACAGTGAGATTAGGGATATTTACCTTCTCTTGAATCCAAACCATAAACATGTGGAGGCCCTACTGTGTGTGAAATGCTGTACCACCCAGGAGAAAATCAAAGTTAACTATAACAGTAGGTCTCTTTGTCCTCATGGATGATAGTCTCTTTCTTTGATTTATTGACATTCGCCAAGTCTTCTGCAACAAGCATGCATTAGTTTTATCAATTTCAAAAAATATGCACAGGAGTTTTAATTGTCTTGTTGCTGTTCCCCACTGGCAGTAGAGAAACAAGCCTTAGCTTCAAGGATGAGATTGAGGTGGGCATGAAGGCAACCGGCAATGTATTAGGAAGTGAAATTGTTCACTGTCTGTGGAAGAACTTTCTTTGAAAACGATTGCATTCTGATGATCTTGAAGTGATATGCATGGAAACATTTTGCTGTTGACATTTAGGAACCAGAATGCAATGCTCATCTGTCTGCCTTGGAATGAGAAATGTCTGTAATGCTCAGGAGGTCCAATGTGTGGGGACGACTATTTCACAAGATACATTAGAATGGATCTGTTCTCTTCAACAGTTATTGCAGGAGGTACCACGCAAAAATTAAAGGAAATCAACAAGTTCTAAGGTGGCTCATGGTGTTAGAGGTGAGATACTCTTTTAAAGCATAAATATCATCAAAAGGAAGCCAATCGTAATGTCCTCTGTCCCTTAGTCAACCATGCTGGCCACATAGCAAACTGGCTCCAAACTAATTTCAGAGCGACCTTGTGATGGGGTTGTGAGCCCAAGAAATTGTAGCAGAGGCCTCAGGCAGGATTTATGGGAAGATGTGAATTGAATTTTGCATGGGAAGGAAAATTTCATTTAGTATTTATTGTCGAGTGCTATTTTAACACAGGGCAATGAAACGGCTCCATGCCCTTGAAGTCGGCCCTTCCTCGCCCGCCCCGGGTGGTTGAGCAATGTCTCAGGGACCACACCAGCCCCGTTTCTCCCCAGCTCGCGCTGAGACTTCCTCATCTCCTGAGTCCTTTTATCTTTAGACATTCCCTTTGCATTAAAGTACTGTACCTGCCTCCAGACCTCTGCAGTCAGGAACTTGAATTAGCATCTCACATTTGTGAATGTGAGATAATATTATCTCACAATACGGTGCAAATTAGTATCTCACAGCAGCGTCTCCCGTTTGTTAATGGATAAATCTATGGCTGCTTCTTCAAAGTGCTTTACCTCTGCTTACTCTAATGCTAGTTCATTTGATCCTGTGTTCTCTGAAAGAGGTAGAAATTCTATCCCTGAGTTAGGACCCAAGGCCCAGCAAAGTGGAGGAACCAACCTTGCCCTCCTAGGAAGGCTGAATAATGCCTCCCACCCTGCTCCCAGCTTGACCTGTGTCCTGTGAGCCTGTCCCTCGAAGGGCGCAAGGGGTTTGCAGGTGGCAGCAAGTTGTGCTCTTGAGCTGGGGAGAGGATCCTTGCAAGGCCAACAGGCAGGCAAGGTGTGATTGAAATACATGGTCCATGCTTAAGTTTTTAAAAAAATGTATTATGATAAAATGCACATTGCCATTAACCCTCCTTAAAGTTCTTCCCCTCACTTTGAACACATTTATCTCATCATTCTTGCCACTTTCTAAAGTGGCTCTGGAAGTCCTCTTTCCTGAGTGTCTTTAAGAGGTGTGATTAAAAATATGGTGAATGCTGCTGCAGGTGCCATCATGACGCTATGTCCTCATCCACCTTACTCACTGGATCTAGCACCATGCAACTTTCCGCTCATCCCCAAAACAGAAATGACCAGGAAAGGGAAACATTTTCACCTGATTCAGGACACTGACTCACCCACAACAGCACAAGTAAAGACACTCAGGCCATGCCCCCAATGACCCGCCTCTTCTAGTAGGCCTCACCTCCCAACATGACACCCAGCTATAACCCCCCAGTGGGTCCCGCACACCCATGATCCCGTCACCTCCCAAAAGCCCCACCTGAGAGCGCAGGAGGTTTTTTGGGGGACATCTAGATATAAGCCATAACACAGAACTTCCAGGATTGCTTCTGAAAGTGGCAAGGATGACACGAAGGGAGTGGGAGGATCTTGAAGGGAATTCATAGCAATGTGTTTTTACTGTAAAAAGTGTTTTTTTTTAAAAGTTAAACATTCAGCATATTTTTGATCATGCTTTTTAATTCCTGAAGTCCTTATGTGAGGGAATCAGCTGGAGCTCTGGCTATAGAAGCAGTGCCTGTGACCAAGGAACCAGGGCTGGGGCCCATGATGCTGGGAGCCCGCCAGTGAAGATTGTGGTGATGGCTTCTCGTGGAGGCTTCCAGAGGGTCCAGCCCTACCGAGGACACCTTGACTTCTGACTCCTGGACCCCAGAGCAGAGGGAACTGATGCGTGGTAACTGCAGTGCTGCACCTGGATGGTGGCTCCTGCAGCCCCGGGAAGCCACGCACTTCCGATTCCTCCCATGGGAACTGCAGGACTAGGGTTCAAGCTTGGGGAGGGCGGTGCAGAAAGACCAGGACTCGAGCCAGGACATCAGCCCCGGGGGAAGGAGCGCAGTGGCCAGATGACCGGCGGTGGTTCCAGGAGCCGTCCACACCCTGACCCTGCTCCTACCCACTTGCTGAGCACCCCGGGCCGGGACACAGGGTCTCCAGACCTCCACTGAGGCCGGTGCAGGAAGAGCACTCTGCAAGGTCACCTCGGTGTCACTGTTGGGAGAAAAGATAGCCCCTTTCCCTGGTCCCTGCCAATGTCCCTGTGTCAAAAGACAGGGTAGCAAGACAGCAGTGTCACAGGGTCATTTAGCCAAGGTTTAACGTGGCCTGGAGCCTTCCGATGTGAAGAGCCTGAAGCCGGGAAAGCTGGATCATACACTGGGCGGGACTCAGCCACACCACAGACTCTCAGGAAGAGCTACGAATATGTGAGTGTACCTGCTTTGGTGGCCGTCTGTGAGGAGGGACCGTCACTGTGATGGTGCTCCAAGAAGAAAGCAGACGAGGTTGGCGTGACCTTCTTGGCACTACGGTTGTCTCAGTTTTGGAGCTCTGAGTTCCGAGTCCTGGCCTAGGAGTGACATTCAGGAATGGGAGGTCCTTCTAGGAGCTGTGAGGCCACAGGTACCAGGAATGCCAAATTTCCATCGCAGTTTCATCCATTCATCCACTTAGCTTAGTTTTGTCACCAGCATGTGTTTGTCTTCGGGGCTGGAGGAGCATTGCCCAGAAAGTCTTTCTGGAAATGAGTTTGCAGGCTCCCTCAGGGTTCAGCAGAGTGGTGGACAACCCTGGGCCAGCCTTTGGTCTCCTGGGCGTGCTGAACAGGTATCTCAGGCTCGTCCCTGGAAATCAGTAGGGAAGTAGATTAAGAGATAAGTGAAGTGATTCATTCTAAACACGCAGCACTTCCGGAGCAAATATTGATTGACAACATGCTGGACTGGGGCCTGGGGAATCGCAAACATTCACGTTCCTCCAGGCAGCCTCTCCCACCGGGAGCAGCCTTGTGCGCTGGAAGGATTTGATTAAACGAGTCTCTGCGAGTGACTGAAGAGCAATTCCATTATGGGCAGAGCTGCTTTCCAACCCTGGGCATTCTGGAACATCACTAATCACAGAGTGAATTGTCTCGCATGCGACCGCATCTTCCCCCAAGAACAGCGCGGCAAATGGGGGGCCATGATCCTGCCCGGGTGTTGCGGTTTTAAACAAGTCACAGCCATCAGATGAGCATGCCATCAAAGTGAGTTCCAGTCCCACTTGACATCGCAGTCATCTCAAGCTGTGCAATTGTATCAGATGCATTCTGTTCTGCTCGTGTAGATGCCATGTCTGAGGGACGCCGGGCACTTTATTAGGCACTGAGGACACAGAGATAAATAAAACAGTCCTGCGCGTCCACGCAGCCTGCAGGCACAGATGAATGACCTCATCGCACAGAGATGAGTGTGATGAGAGGTGTGTGTGTGCTTACTATTGATTTTCTGAGAAACCCCAATATTCTACACATAACATAAAAATTCAGCCCTTCAGTGTCAAAAATCAGACCCTAATTTGACAGCTGCTGTAGATCAGAAAGAACACTGTATTCCCAGGGAAAAGTGGTATTTCTTATTTCTGTGTCACTCAGGATCCTCTTTATCTATTGAAAGCAACAGAAAACCTAGCTGGTGCTTGTTTATTCAAGGGGGGGAAAAAGAGGAAATGAAGAAGGAGGCTTGATCGAGATGATTATGGTGGTGTTGGTGTGGTGTTATTGGCACGTGAAACACACGGTCTTGAAGTTGCTGTTTAAATATTGCTGTGGGGTGGCTTGGAAATAACATCTAGGAATTCTTTGGGCCTCCTGACTTGCCAAAGTGGAGTCTAATCGCCTCCTGCTGGACGTGGTCAAACTTAGTGGCAGGTGCTGCAGCTAACCCTGAGTCCACGTCCCCTGGGAATGCTCTGGGACAAGCAACCATAGGATGCAAGGACACTCAGCCATGTCGCAGAGGCCCTGGGGTGCCCTGAGCCCACCCGCTGGCCAGCACCTAGGGAACTTCCTTGGGGACAGACACCACAGCCCTGGTCAAACCTCCAGTGCCAGCTGTCCTGTCCACCATGCGAGAGAGGCCCTGAGCCCACACGGCCAGCACTGCTGCCCCAGACGCCTAGCCCTCACGCGCCAGAGGACAGTAGACGCTGCCTGTTGTCACATCCCATTACAGCTCAAGCCGTGGCTGAGAAAAAGTGGCCCCTGCTCCATGTCTCTGTGTTGTGTGGTCCTTGTCCGTGGCGGCTGCCTCTTAAGGAAGGCTCAGCCGTCCTAATGATAAATCGGATGCAGCAGCCCTGACGTCAGGTCACCCCCCTTCCCAGGATAGTGGAAGGAACACAATGAAGTCTCTCTCAAAAGTCCTCCAGAAGTCCTGGATTTGCACCTGCTGCCCCAGCCTTGATCCTGGGGCTGACCCTATGGCTAGGGACACAGGGATGGAGTTAGAGCCCTGACGTCCGCAAGGAGCCAGGCACCAGACCGCTAGGAACAGAGAGAGGGTTTGCTCAGCGACTCTCCAGGCGGCTTCCCGTGGCAGGCAAAGCTGTGAGCGCTGGGTTTGCACCCCGGAGGAGCAACAGCAAAGAAACAGGTGCTGCCTGTCTGCTGGGGCGCCTGGCCCACCTCTGAGGCCGGGAAGTCCCATCTCTGCCATTTAACAGCTGGCTGACTTTAAATAGGTCACTTGCTTCTGAGTCTTATTTTTCTCATCTGAAAAATTAAGGTATAGTTGTCTTCTCCCTCTTGCCAAGTTCTTGTCCACGGATTAAACGGGATGATGGATATGGAGACCATATATAAACCACGGGCTATTATTGCTTTTGGTATTAAAACAGAGGAAGTACTTGCCAATCCTAATGCTGACAAAGGACCGATGTCCAGAATTGAAAACAAATGACCCAGTTTTTTTTTTTTAAAGATAGGCAACATTTTTGAGCAAAGATTTCTCCAAAGAAGATCTCTACAGATGGACAAGAAGTACAGGAAAGGACACTTGGCACCAGGAGCTGTCAGAGGCATAAATTTAAACCAGGCAGAACCAACGCATATTTGCATGGAGGAGTGAATTGGAAAAGGCCCACAAAGATGTGCACTCACATATTTGGAGCAGTTTTAAGCTGAAGCTCCACCAGCCGACCAACTCACCATGGAGTAAGAGCCCCAAACAAAAAGGAATGAGGAACCATTACTGGTCACACAGAGGAATCAAAGAGAAATCGCAGGGTGAAAGGAGCCAGACGCCAGGCTTCCGTGTGGAATTCCGCAGAAGCCAGAAAGCAGCCCAGCAGCTCCAGGGAGCTTGGGCGGCCGGGCCTGAACTCACGGGGTGCTGAGACCCCGGGGTGGAGGGGCACCTATTCCTTCTCTTCACTGGGAATGTATTTATGAAATGGAAAGCGTTGATGGCAAGTCTGCCAACTGTAGGCTTCAAATGGATGCATCTCGTTAGATGTAAATTGTAGTGTAAGAAACTTGCTGTGTAAAATAGGTTAGCATTTACTTGTGGCCTTATAGACCTTCAGGGTGTTAGGATGGCACTTAGGAGTTGGCGGAGAGAGGACGCGTCCTGCTGAAAGACGCTTCTGCTGGTGCAGCTTTCCGCCTCTCTAGACAGCGAGCAGACCACTCTGCATCGTTCAGTTGGCACCATTGCTCCAAGTGGCAGGTTCACTGAGTAATGTGTGTAATCAAGCACTGCGCGACGCGTGAACTGAGGGCTGAAGCCAGCCCAGAGATCTGCTGAGTCCCACCCACACTGTGTTTGGAACCGGGACGTTGGATCACCACATCCAAATACGGTCTTCTTGCTGCTCAGGCGAAACAGTCAGACTCGTACCTGGGTCTGCCGGGCTACAGCCACGTTGCCCGGAGGGGTCAACATCTTCCATGTGAGGGTCACGGTCCCCGATGGCTCTGCCCTCAATTGCTGCCCTCGGACCCACCATGCTTCATTCATCTTTGCTCTCCGATCACTCCGTGTGGTTCTTTTAAGATCCTTAGTTCATTCTGTCTGTGCATTTGGGGCATGCGTTTACAGGCACGTTGATGCTTGCAACATCTTTGATTTTTATACAAACTCTGCCGCACAGTGGTCCTTGTACAGGCGGGCGATGTGAGGTCAAGAAGTGAAGTCACTTTCTCAAGGGCGCTGAGCTAGGAAGTCCTAAATCTAGCATTCAAATTGCCTCTCTCTGTTGTGTGAGCCTTTCTGTTGGTGAAAAGGAGGAGGAGGAGGTGGAGGAAGAGAAGGAGACAAGCAATTATTTTAAAAATAAGGCTGATTGTCATTGTCTGTTTCCTTTATGCTCTCATGCCTTAGATTTTATGCAGCTTCCGCTGGGACATAGTGCCTGATCGCTGTTGTTGCTATTGAACCAAATTGATTCTCTCCTCAAGTATTACCAGTTTCTTTTTTTAATCAGATATTCCCTCCATGATGACACTTGGAAAACATCCCCAAAACATTACATTTTTAAAGCATTGTACAAGATCGCACACACTGAAGAGAACATTGCGTAATATAAATGACACTCCCTGGAGTGCTACTGGGAAGCTCTGGGTGCGGGATCCCACTCGTGTCCAGTGGGTTTTGGCCGTGGGTTCCCAAAGCCAGCAGGAGGGTCCATGCTGCTGTCCCCAACCCCCAGATGAGAGTCAGGACAGATCAACACGGTGTACTCAGGAGCACACCGTGGGATCTGGGGAAGCCCAATGCAAGCAACCAGGGGACCACCGGGAACGTGTGGGCAGTGGGGGCAGCGTCAGGACCTGGGGACTGGCTGGTGACCTGAGTGAGGCACAGACACTTTGGAAGTACAGAAGGACATAGAGAAGAGTCAGCTAAAGGGTATGATGATAATGGAGAGGAGAGAAAAAAAGAAGAGGAGGAGGAGGAAGAGGAAGAAGAGGAAGAAGAGGAAGAGGAAAAGAAAGAGGAGGAGGAAGAGGAAGGGGAGGAGGATGAAGGGGAGAAAGAAGATGAAGAAGAGGTGCAGAAAGAGGAGGAGGATGAAGAGGAGGAAGAGGAAGAAAAGGAAGAGGAAGGAGGAAGAGGAGGAAGAGGAGGAGGGAAGAAGAAGAGGATAAGAAAGGGAAGGAAGAAAAGAAGGAGGAGGAGGAAAGGGGAAGAGGAGGACCTGGAAAATTATGCTTCAAAACTGAAAGAAAAGAAGAAAGAATTGTTTGACAGATGGAAGTACAGAGAGAGGAAACTCCAGCTCTCTGGTCCGTCTCCCACCCTCTCTGCCGCACGTCAGCATCCTCTGTGGTGTCCTTCCGATTAATGAAACTGGTTGAACAGCTCACTTCATCATGGGCACTGTGCAGGCCTGTGTGAGCGAGGCAGGGCCCCTGAAATGCTGCTTGTAAAACCATTTTTCAAGATTAACAGTGTGCGGATAAGGCTGGAGAGGTGTCGTAGGATCCCTGTGTTCCCAAACCCAGTGATGGCGAGTGAACCCTTTAGAGCTTCAGTGGTAACAAACGTCCCGGTGCGGCACGCGTGCCATCTGCAGTGCCTGCAGCGCCCCGTGCCCGCTTCTTTCCCTGCAAAAGCCCTCATTCTTACCATTTGGCTTCAAGGGCCCCATTTCTGGGAACCCCACGCCCCCGAGGAAGATAGAGAGAACTCATCTTCCCCTTCTGCTTCCAGAGCCCTCGACCCAAATCCTTTTGCTTCTTTGGATTTTTATCTCCCTCTGCAGATCCCCGGACTCTAGAGTCTCTCAGTGGACTGTTTGTGTGACATATAGACAGGGAAGGCGACTAGGGAGCAGTCAGTTGTGTAAAATCCCTTTCATGTGGCCCATGTGGCCTGGGAGCAGGTGCAGGTTTGTTGGTTGCAACCAGCATTTCAGATACTTGGTCCTTCCTGTGAAGTAATACAGTACACACCCCGTGCTGCTGGACTGCTGCGTGTGGTGACTGATCCCTTCTGCTGGCTTTTCCTTCGCCCCATACTTAGTGAGCAGCTGCAGCATTTTAGGTGTCAGGGCTCGTGGAGTAAGAACGGCAGAGAGGGACCCATCCTCAGGAGTGCTGCATCATGGTGGGAAAAGACAGCCAGCCAGAGACACTCAGCAGCCAGCCCTCCCTCACCGTGCATTCGTCTGCGGGGGACAGCCTCTGACTCCAGGAGGGGGGGGCGTGTCTGGACCCCCAGCAGCTACTTCCTGGCCGTGTGCACCAGTCTGTGGTGGGGGTGGGGTCATGGGTGTAAGTCCAGGAATATCCAGGACTTTTGCAGAAAATAGGCTCACCTTCTCACCGCCGCTCTTTCTAGTGTGAGTGGGCAGACTGTACACTTGGACTGCCGAGGTGTGGCCGAGCTCTGCCTGAGCGTGGTGCTCACAGAAAAAGAAGCCAGGAAGGAGGGTCTGGATTGCACACCTGTGTGTGTCACCTGGATCCAGCCGCACCTGCAGCCACATGCTCCCTAGACCTCCCACTTCCGTGAGCAATAACCCTGCGTGTGTAGGCCAGTTCAAGCTGGTTGCTTTCCTTCACAGACCAGGATCTACTTCTGACTCAACCAGGTCATTAGCATGGAAATTTCAATTCTATTTCATAATCTGTGCCGTAGTATTATCGGTGTGGCAAGGGGACAAGAGCTTGTTACAGCCACCAGAAAAGTATCTGTTTGTAGGAATTAAATGAGTAGAGCTTCGGAGTATGAGGCCCCTAATGTGGGTGCTGTTTATAACCAGTGGTTTTCAGTCTTTGGGAGACGTCTCAGCAAGCATCTCTTCCCCGATCTATGTCTTCAAGTGGGAAATACATTTTTATTTCATTTTTTATTCTGTGGCTTACCTCTTCGTCTAGTGGACAAGCGGTTAGCTAATGCTTGATGCTCAGCCTTCATGGTATTGGTCTCAATGTCACTGGATGGAGAAAATGTCAGAAACAGAGCAGGAATTCTAAGGCCCCAGATGGAGTGTGCCCTGCAGGTAGAGGAACTGAATTTGTGACTTGCTGAGCATCTTATTCTGAGCTTAGATTATTCAAAGCTAATCCATGTGACTTCCAAGGCAGTAATGTTCACAGGTGCCGGTCTGGGTGTCAGCCCTTTTATTTGTCTTTCTGGGCTGGGCTCATTTTACTTAGTATCCTTCACTTTTAGCCACGTGGCCACACATGTCAGGATGCTGTTCTTTTTCTGGCTGCATAATATTCTAGTGTGTCTATCTAACACACTAACTTTGTCTCTGCTTCTGCTGACACACCATGAGGTCGGCTGCCTGTGCTGGCTTTGAGTCCCGGTGCTCTGTAGCACGGAAGTTTGACTAGCTAGCAGCAGCGTATTGGATGATTCAGAACAGCGGGAAGATAGCATTCTGGCTGCTCGTGCCACATGGCCACCATAAGCGCTCGAGGTGCTGGAGACCCAGATGCGTGATCTGATCACTACAGCGTATGTGTGCAACACATTGCCGCTTGGTTCCTAGTCAGCAGGCACAAATGTTAGAGTCCATTAAAGCACAATGAAACTTAAACCAAGTCTCTGCTGAAGTTTTACAGTGTACCTCAGTTTATGAACTCGATTCTGTCCACAATTCTAGCCACAAACAGCAGGATGAGGACCAAGTCCAATCCAGTGCTCTGGTTCAGTGTTGACCTTGTGGGGAAATTTGATTTGGTTCTCATCCGGTTGCGATCAGATTGGTGGAGCGAACAGAGTCCGTGCACCGAGGTGCCACTTACGTTTCTTTCTGATGTTCCTTTGAGGATATTCTGGAAATGGGAAGTTTTTAGAAAGTTTTTAAATGTGAAATGAGCTTGTGGCTCGCATATAGTCAGATTTCTTGTTCTTTTTTTTCCAATAGAGAAACTGCAGGGTGGCTCCCCATGCTCCTTTTCTCACAGAAAAAATCACGAGGTGTGTACTTGTACTCGAGGACACTCTGCGTGAGCCTGCATCTCGCCCCTCTCGTGTCTTTCTTCTCATCTGAGGAGATGGATCTTGAGTCCTACAATCCTGGTGAAATGCTTTTCATTTCAGTTGTCAGTTTGAGTATGAATTCTCCCTTAATCCAGCAGCTTTATTTCATTTTGCACCTTTTTCTGTATAGCCTGGGAATTAAATTTTGCCTTGATGCCGCAATTTCTAGTGCTGTACCTCACTCTTGGTATTGTGCTATGGGCCAGAAAAAGAGCGTGCAGGCTGTGCCGTCCTCACAGTGGGGCTGGCGGGGAGAGGACAAGAGAGGAGCAGGCACCGTTGCAACCCAGTCAGTGTTTGCAGGCTGGGCCCCGTGTTCCTGGGACCCACTGGCACTGTGGTGAGCAGCTTCCTTACCCTCCCCGAGGGGATGATTTATCAGGGGCCCATGAGGGGCCAGCAGGAAATTAAATGTGTAAGGACACAAATGCAGGTCAGGCAAGGGCTCGTGTTAGCTGGTCAGCACCCGCCGCTTTGTTTTGATTTTTGTTTCTCAGACAGCGCTCAAGCACTAGAGCAGCCAGGCCCTTTCCTGGTGACCCGAGGAACAGCTGAATTACTCAGACCTGTCCTGTCACCATGAGGCTTTTCTATTCTTGGAGTTCCGCTCATGATCTCTCTAGAGCGGGGCTGCCCAAACCGCGGACCCAGCGCCCTGTGGCCCCAGTGACTCTTCATCTGTCCCATTCTGCATTGTTCATGGTGTCCGGGCCTGGACAAGAGGTCCATCATCCAGGCATCAGGACTGAAGCCTGCCCTGTACTCCACCTCACTTACACATATGTCGGCTTTCATTGCTGTGAAAAAATGCCTGAGGAAGACACCTTCAAGGAGGAGAGGTTTGTTCACTCACAGTTTCAGAGGGCTCAGTCTGTGGTTGGCTGGCTCTGCTGTTGTGGTGAGGCAGAAAAGTCATGGAGGAAGGCATGGAGAAGAAAGCTGCTCCCCTCGTGGCAGCAGAAAGACGAGGGGAGGAGAGCCAGAGACGAAGGGCTCTCCCCAAGGCCACACTCCAAGAATGTGTTCCAGCCCACAAGTCCCTACCACCTCCCAATAGTGCCATCACACGAATCGATCGATGGATTGATCTGCTGACGGGGTCACACCTGTCCTATATGGCTCAACCAACTTCCTGAAGCCCCACCTCTGACACTGGTGCGTTGGAGACCAAGCCTCCAGCCCGTGAGTCTTGGCGGGGGGTCCCCTTGTGTCCGAAGCACAGCAGTAATCTTGGCTTATAGTTCCTGTGCTTGCAAGAGATTAAAAGCTCCACGTTGTCCTTATCTTGCCTCTGTTCCTCACCATCAATCCCACTGACCAAAACACTGATGGAACAAACATCCTTTCTCTGTACTGAGACACAGAGACTATCTGAAGCATACTTAGTTTCATATCCACACCTTTCCGTTTTCTGTGTTAACTGCTGATTCTATCACGACCAGCCTTTGGCCCAGTGAATTCCTGTGCAGACCAATGCCCCGCCCTCCCAGTCCTGCATCTCAGGGATTTTGCTTTTACACAGGCAAAACTACCGTTGCAAGGTGAGCTTTAAATCGCCTATTTGTGACCTTCTTGTGCTATTTACTTACCTAGTAGCAAATTAAATGAAATATAAAACATATGACATAGCCCACCCGTTTTGCACGGCCCGGCCCTCCAACTGGCAGATGAATGGCATGAGAACAGCTTGTTGTCTTCTGTCTTCTCTCCCTCCCCCAGCTCCAGTTCCTAGAACAGCACAGCGCCCAGGACAGGGGACATGTGTACGCTCGCGTGAATGAAGAGAGAGAGGCCAGCTGTCTCTTTATTTAGCAGGTGTGTTTTTCTCAGGTGCAGTAAGAGGAGAAGCTGGTAGAGATACAGAGAGAAAGAAAAATGAAGCACTTTGCTGGGGAAGCAGAGGTGAAGGCAAAGGAGCCCTGCACTTGGAGCTTGCTTTATCCTTCTCCCAGCTCTTCCTGTCCCCACCGCAGACTCCTTAGGATGGACCCGATTCTCAGATCATACTTCTTCCTTCTTAAGCAACTCTGAGTGGAATTGTCTGACTTGCCATCCAAGACCCTGAGCCCATGAAGACAACCAGGAGGACCTTTGTGCAGACACAGACCTAGACCCAGCAGAATTCTTGACTTGTTCAGGTGTGTTTGCATTATATGTATGGGCCCGAAGCTCTGCGTGCTGACCAGCGCGTTCCGAGAAGGAGAAGCATGTGGGGAATCAGTCAGCAGTGTCTATGCCCCTTGAGACTTTGGATGGCTGCATCCCCACAGGGACCAGGGAAAATTAAAGCAGCTCTTGGAATCCCCTGGAAGCCACTGGAAAATTGTTTTCCCCTTTTAGGTATGGAGAGACATTTGGTGTCCTGGGTTGGACATGACTTCGGTGAAAAGGACCTTCAGGGGGAAGGGGGAGATAGCACTGGGGGATGCACGGGGTGGCCCCCACAGTGTCGTCCTTTCCTTAGGTTCCAAAGAGAGTGGGGGAGGGGATAGAAAATAATTTTCCTGATTTTCAGTGACCTTCTATGTTTTAGGCTCGAATAGTTGGTAGTGTCCACTTGGAGAAAAGCTTTAAGCCTTTTAGATTTGCTTTCCTCTCTCTCTCCTTGTAGCTCATTGCAGTCTTTGTTTCTCAACTCTAAGCTGCAGCGAGGACAAACAATAATATTGTTACTACTAGGATTCGTATTTCTGTTTCCTCCCACATGAATATTCCTTGCTGTCAACTTGCCTATTACCATCTTTGGAACTTTTCCACAGCTCATCCTCACAGTGATTGCTATTCGTGTCTGAGTCGTGACCCACACTAATGACTGTCATTTCCTCCTTCTGACCTTCAGTTCCAGCCCTGTACACACCAGGGATCTGGACGGAGTTGGCCACACTCCTTTCGTCCACCAGCCAGGGCTGTTATCATCGGAAGTAATCTGTCTACTTCCAGCTAACCTGACTTTTAAGGTCCCCCTGCAAGGCTTAGTAGCTTTCTCTGAGTGCATATAGACTCATCCCACCCACCTTATGTATGTTTCTCCACACGCCTGCTTTCATTCTCAAATAGTTAGCGGAATTCTTCTTTAACTTTGCAGGCATCCAGTCAATAGATTCAAGAAAGTGTCAATTGTACATACATCACGTGTGTCAGGGGTGGTGCAAAGTGAGAAATGCTGTTAAAAATGAAAGGAGTTGACACTCCCTGACAGAGCTTCCAGACAAACTTCTTCCCCCTTCCAAAAATAAGCTCGATCATTCCCTTTGGGTTCATACTGGGTTTCTAAACCCCACTTGGTGGAGTTTGCTATTTATTTTGTTTTGTGATGGACTTCGGCTTTGCCTTCATTTGCACAGAACTTTATCCCAGCCCCGGGCCATATGGGATCGAAAGGCGCCCTCCCGGGGCTCACAAGGAGCTCAAGGCCGCACGCTTTCCAGTGGCCGGAGGCACGACTGGGAAGCACAGTCAGCCCTCTGATGCTGTCCTCGGTTTTAGGTTGGCAGAGGAGAGTTGCACATACAGTAGCTCATTCTCTCAGTAACCCAGGGGCGTGTGGGGACACACAGGGAAGGGAGCAGGGCAGGTGACCTGGTTGCCTCCTCGCAGATCTCAACCCCCCCACAGTACCCTGGTGTTAGGGTTTGTGCCTAGATGGCCCCCCAAATCCTCATGCACTCATAGATGCGGCTTTTTCAGAGGTGGCTGAATCTAGAGTGTGTGATGCTGGGATTAAGGGCATGTGATGACTAAATAAATCCACTGATTGGTTTGGCACCACCCTGATCCTGGCAGGTTGGATAAGATATAAGGCACAGGAAGAAGCTGTTTAGGTCCCGTGCTGCCCTGCCTTGGACCCAGCCAGCTGTGGACTGACGCCTCTACAGACTGAGCTAAATAAACCTTTCTTCCTCTAACTTTGGGTGTCAGGAATTTTGTCCCAGCAACGAGAGAAAAGTAATTAAGATACCTTGGCAGCGTCCACGTCTCGGTCATGCTCCGGGCAGGATGTACCTGGTGCCAAGCATGCCACGCATGTGCTTCCAGAGCATGGCTCCTGGGACAGTCACGTGGGCATGGCACCTGCCTAGGCCCTGGCGTGCTGGGTGCTGAGCACCACAGACCTGCTGCAGACATGGGCAGAGATGGAGGTGGGAGGTCACCTCTGTGCAAGGTAGCAGGGAAGATTCTGGATCCCGGGCTGACAGTCTGGAGGCCGTAGAACCTGTTGATCATTTCTATCCTTGAAATTATTATGGGCTTCGCTCTTTATCTGCATGAATCTGATGGGATGGTCCAGGCCTTTGCACTGTCTTCAGGGCGAACTCCTCCCCTGAGTGAAGCATGAGGCTTCTTACTCTAGGACCTGGGCTGCCTCTGCCCATGCCCTGCCTCTTCTCTTGACCAGGCAGCAGAGGTTTCTGGCATTCAGAGCCCTTGCTGGTCCTCCAGTGATGTGCCTCACAGCCTGCTGATGGCCACCTGTGTCTGTCCCTTCATCAGCTGGCCCTGGTGACACAAGGACTGTGTGCCCAGCCCTGTGGGCGATCCTGGGCCCTAGCTCTGAATGTGGGGGATATGTGTGAAGGGCCTGAGGGGTGCAGGAGCGCTAAGACGGTCTAACCGAAAGAGGGACAGGCAGGTACAGGGAGGGCAGAGAGCTGGGCAGAGACCCGGCCGCTCAGGGTTGGGAAACACCGAGGGGCCAGGGAGGGGGACAGTGCTTGTGTTCGGTGACAGGAAGGCACTGTGCCCTTGGAGGAGACTCACGCCACCCTCCACCGTTTATTACTTTAGAGGGAAGTGCTAATCATTCTGGAGTGGAGTAGTACCAAAGACCCGCAGAGGCCCAGGAATAGAAATCTGGGCAATGCCAGCAATCAAGCTGAAATGTCTATTAGATAGATAGGCCAGTTTATACAGCTTTGTACATTTCTGAATATGCAAATGTTTAACATTTACATATCCTGTCAACATGGCAGTCATAAGCTTCTAATGGTAAGAAATTTAGGTGCGTGAATAACGCCAGAAACGAAAAGCATACCTGTGGTTGGGCCCTGATTTCCACTGCCGCCCCATCTTCCAGGAAAGCTGTGTCCCAGTGGACACGGCTCATTTTGGACCTGAGATTGCCTGGTCCTACCTGCTGACCCAGGCTGATCCCTCTTTCCTCTGATCCAATTCCTTGTTAACCAAGTGAGGAGTACACTAAGCTCCCCGCTCCCTTTCCATGGAGCTCTGGAGACACCTGCTCTCCGGTGTGTGCAGCTGGCGGTCTTCGTCTCCCGTCCTGCTCCAACCTGAACTCGTGGACCTCGGGGTTTTACCTGTGACTTCTCCTCTCCATCTCTACAGTTTGAGGCCAGGGGTTGTGTGAGGCTATGTCTGGAGAGTTCCACTTTCATCAGGAGTGGGCGCCAAGCTCTTGAGTGGGTGGTAGAAGCAGACACCAGGCAAAGGGTTTGGGGTGCTGTTTCCATCCCCAAAGTTGCCTCTGTGCCTGGCCCTTAGCGTCTGCAGCACCTTCTGAGCTCCAGCTCTGACTCTTGATCCTCTTCTCAGCTCCCTGAAAAGCCAGGGAGGGAATCGACATGCTGTTTATGGGCGGCCCAGGAGGTCCAGGAGCAGTGGGGTAGGTGACCCACCTCAGGCTACAGCAGACTCGGCACAGTGAAAGGGATCCTGAGTGTGGATCGCACCTTGCTCAGGACAGCCCGCCGGTTAATGCTGCCTGCTGTTATTTATGTTAAGAGTGCACGCGCATATCCATGCATCTGCTAATTAGATTATAATGCATAATTTATTTTTAAGGAATATTTCCAAAAAAGCGCAGAGTTACTGGTTATGGAACTAATTCTGGGGAAGAGGACTGGAAATGAGGTCTGGATAGTGAAGAGACTTAATTCCAATTGTCTTCCTACATGTGTGTGTGTTACTGCCATGTAAATCACTTACAGGAGTGTCCAGCATACAGTGAGCATCTAATAAATGTTAACTAATCTCATCTTCAATGTTATTTTATTTATTAAAGTGTGCCTTCCGTATAATAGATTCAATAGTGCTGGTTATAAGAAACAGTTTTCCCAGCTGGGTGTGGTGACACACGTCTGTAATCCCAGCACTTGGGAAACTGAGGCAGAAGGATTGCAGAGAGTTCAAGGCCAGCCTGGACTACACAGAGAAACCCTGTCTTAAAAAACTAAAAAGAAGAAACAGTTTTCCTATTAATCTTTGAATTCTTTTGGACTTTTGGTTTCCATTTACAGAATCTTGACTCCAACAAGATTAAACAGAGACACAGAGATAGAGAGGGGGCTCAAGGATGTGAGAAGTGCCTGCGTATATTTGGCTTCAGGATTTTGCGGGCGGGGTCCCCACCTCTGCTCAGCGCTCCTCGTATTGGCCCTCCGGCCATCTCAGGAGGGCCGTGTGGTGGCTTAGACCTGTCACTGGGACAGCAGCCTCAGCGGAAAGGGGGTCGCCTTTCACCGCAACCCAGCCATGTCGCAGGGCTGCCGCTCTCCGATCTCACTCAGCCTCGTTCCCTCTGAGCCCTGGGAGATAGGAAACTCCAGGTGTCAAGCTTAGCTCATGGACGATTTAAGTGATTTGTGATTGGAGGATAGGGGCAGCTTCCTGTGAACCTGAGGAATGGGAAAGAGAAAACTGCCCCAAATATTTAGGGTTCCATTGTCAACAAAGGAGGGAGGGAAAGAAGAAGGGAAGTAGGGAAAGAAAAAAAGAAGAATGAAAAAAAGGAAAGTAGCTCATCAGGTGACAAGGATAACTAGAACTAACCCGGAAGTCCCTTCTGATGTGTCCACACACTGTATTCCTCAGGACCTCAGAAAACAGACCCTCTAATGAGCAAAGCAGAAAAACTAAACTTTCGAGACCTTCTTAGGCTTAGCCACAGGGCTGGAACACACAAGGAGAGGCTGCGCGTGGATGGATCTGTGCGCGACTGTCATTCCATTACTGTGTGTTTAATGATACGATGTATAATCGATGTTCCCTGCTATATATTGAAGTGTACTTAAATTCCATCACTTTATAGACGAATTTCTTTCTTGATTTTCTTGCTTTCTACTGAAAAGCTCTCTCATATTTCCTTAAAATAAAAATTAATTGCTTTTCAGAGAACTCTATGAGCAAGAGGATGCGTCCCCCAGGAAGTGTTTCATAATCAGTCCACTTCCCAGCTCTGCATTTGTAATCCAACTATTTTTAATTGGCTTGAAACTGACATTTGCTAATTTTCCTTACTAATTTTAACTCAGGAAAGAAAGAAAGAAAAGGAAAAAGACATTTGAACTAGACCCAGGAAGTTTTTCCAGTTGATGTTCCTCCAGACAGAGCACCGGCAGTGTGAGCAAACCCCAGGTTGACTGTGGCACGTACACAATCACAAGTCTTTCTAACTCATGTAAAATCCAAACAGTTATTGCTTTCTGACAGCTGTCTACCCAGTGAAGATTTAAGATCCACACTTACTCAAACGTTGGTTCCCTTGTCTACAACACATGGTTTCCATGGTTACCAAAGTCATGGGCATCCAGTGAATGAGCAGGGCAAGAGCAGAGAGGATCATGGGAAGCCTTGTTAGCACAAGCCCGGGGCAGAATGGCTCATCCTACTGAAGCCCCTGGCCCATTACTGGTCACATGGCCACTTCCTGCAAGGGAGGCAGGAAATGTAGTTAGCTCTGTGCATGGAATACAAGGAAATGGGTTTTAGTGTGCAGAAAACATGTGCTGGTGACATAGATACAGTAAAACTGCATGTGTATGTCTTATGCCCTTGGTCTGGGGGGTGACTGTATGCACTGCTGGGGCACAAAGATGCTCCGTGTGCTAACCAGCATGCTGCACAGTTGCTGAAGATTTTGCAGTCAGCACAGAACTTCCGTTTGATATGCACATGAGCCCCAGAGTGAACCCGGCCAGGTGTGGTGTCAGAAGGCAAGATTCAGTCTCGAAGAGACCCAGTGGTATGAAGTTACACACTGGGTGTGTCTGGAGTTGGAACCCAAATTTTGGCTCAGAGTGCAGTATCCCAAAGATGACATAAGGCAGTTATCAAACTACCAAAAAAAAAAAAATCCGCTGTGACCAACATGGGCCACACGTGAAGTGGCTAGGGTAGGGCAAGCAGAGGACGGACCAGCAGTGGTGGAGGGACAGGGGGGCTGCCTGGCAGATGGGGACACAGACTATGTGGGGAATGAGACACAGACTGTGACCACCATTGATATCTGGAAGTGGGGGCTGGGGTTGCCGGAGTTCTTTCGTGAGAATGAAGAAATCTCGATGCTCAGGGGAACTTTCCATGAATTTTTTTAGTTTTGCAGTCATGGGGATCAAACCCAGGGGCACGCAGGTGCTAGGCAGGGGCTCTGACTGGGGAGCTGACCCTCAGATCTTCAAATATATAAAGCACCATTTAGGCCAAACCAAACCTCCCTGCAGGTCAGCTGTTTGTAAATCTAGCTCAGAGTTTGAACAACTGGTTTTTGGCATAGGTTAGGAATGCAAGCAGATATGCACAGATCACGAAACCAAGTAGTTTGGTAAATTGTATCAGGTGCCCCAGGTGCAAGCAGAGAGCTGTCAATTTCAGAGTAATGGGTATACGGAACTGAATAAATGAATTATAGATGCTACATTTAACACGATGCAGTGTGACCATTAGACAGGATGACACAGATTTGGAAAGATACCTTGGATATAGAGGTGGGTCCAAATTAATAGATCATGCTTGTTACCATGAAGCATGTGGATTTAGTGTCTGTCCCCAAGGGACAGTCTCCTTCTGTTTCTGTCCTGTATCTCTAGTTGACCAGATGTACAGGCCTAGGGGGGAACTTAGTCTCTGTCCTCAGGGTGGTGGGTCAACTAGTTGTCTAGGCAACAATGGTATAATAGATAGAAAAGACTTTCGAAGGGTCAGTACCCAACTGTTAACGTGATTATCTCTGAGTGCTAGGATTATGTGAGAGTGATATTTCAAGTCCACTTGCTATCTGTAATTATGAACTAACCTATAATTTAGGAGCTCTAGTTCTATATTTTAGAAAACAATAAAAATTTAAAAAGAAACAATCACATTCTACTTCATGATTTCCATTTCCCTCAAATGATCTCTGAAGAATAAAATACATAAAAATGGCCTCAGTTAGAGGATGAAGCCAAACCACATAATTATCCATACCATAAGGGCCCATTAAATGTGTGTTGCTTACCGTTGAAAGCATTCTTCAGCCCTTGATTTTAAACATACACAGTGTCTCGGATCAGTATGTAAGTGACGGAGATGATGTCCCACGTTTTTGTTCTGCTTCAGTGCCAAGCACTCTGTGCCCTGCTCAGTAAACTCTGGTTATGGATGAAGCGCATCCCCAGACCTGTGGATTCTTCAAGATAAGGGACGGCGGCACGGTGTTTCCAGAATTGTAATAGACTGAGCTGAGCCCAGAGCAAATGCCCCATTATTTGTCCAGTTGAAGTGAGGAAGAAAGTTGAGACACTAAGGAGATGAGTTTGCGTTGGCTCTTACTTGATCTAGGAGAGAAAATATTCCTTCGTACTTACTTGGATTTCCGTGGAAGGTTAAGCGTGAGGGAGATTCCAGAAGCCAGTCCTCGTGTCCCTGGCGCCAGCGTGTATTTCCCTGTGATTTGCACTTGGCAGTCTTGCCATCCATGACCTCGGCTTTGGTGACTGTCGTCACGGGCCATGCTTACGCCTTCTCAGTGCTTGCACGGCGATGCCATCCATAACCCGCCTCTGGCCCAAATGTGGTCTGTTGGGACGAGCCATCACCCACAGGGCTGGCAAGGATGCTGGCGAGGTGCAAGTACTCTGGGAGAGTGAGAGTGTAGAGGAAATGATGACAAGATGGCACATGGCAACCAGAACGGGAGAGTCCTGGTGGTTTTCCCAGGAAAGGAACCTGGAGAGAAAGGGCCTGTGGGCGGCGATGGCGTCATAGCCCATGTGTGCAGCTAGGACACAACAGCTCAGATGGGGAAACTGATAAAGAATGGGAATGAGTGTCTTACTGTTCTGGAGGCTGGTGCCCAAGGCCAAGGCACAGCACTGTTGTCAGGCAAGGGCTCCTCTCTGTTGCAAGATGGGGCCCATTGCTGCCTCCAGATACAAAGGGGCAGCTGAGACCAAAGCCTCATGACTTTATCATTCCCCCAGGCCCCACCCTGGGACTCAGTTTCAACAAGACTTTAGAGGAGACACATTCAAACCCCAGAGCATGATCTCACCAGGTTCTGAAGAAAGTTCCAGACACCATCGTCCCTGTAAAGCATGGCCGCCAAGAGTAGGCAACGTTCCCCAGCGTGGGCAGCAGTGCCGAGCAGTCTCCCCATCTGCCCTGGACCCCACCTCACATGGCAGGCAGAGCGAGTTGATGAAAATTAAATTCCATCTTGTCACTTACCTTCCTTCTCACTGCACTTGATATAAAAACCAACACTTCACTGTGGCAGGTGAGGTCCTCACAGCTGGTCCCCTGCCTGCAGCCAGGACGCCCCTGCTGCTTCTCTGCTGCTTCTCTGCTGCTGTCTGAGCTCTGCATCCTGGCTGCTCTCCTCCCACCTGCACCTGGGGGCATTCAGCCCACGCCCTTTGCTCTCTTAAGAATGCCCACACTGCCTTCTCTCAGGTGGCCTCCTCCTTCGCATCACTGAGCCTTAGATGAAACAGCACTGCTCTGGGATCTGATCAAAACCTACCCACAGACTTGTTCACACACACACACACACACACGCATCAGCACACCGGCCATACCGTAGAACAAGGCTCTGTTTGCCTTCCCAGCATTTTGGTAATTAATTTTCTTGTTTATGGTTTCTATATCGATGTGTGTCTTTGCTAGAGTACATGCTGTGACCGAGCCGAGACTTGTTTGTCTTGCACACTGCTCTGTCTCTGTCACCTAGAACAGTGCCTGGCAGGTGTAGTAAGTCCCAATTTCTAAACGTTCGTGTTGTGAAGACAGGAAGTGAGAGAGAAATGAAGGAAGGAAGAAAGCAAGGGAGGCAAGGAGAGAAGCGAGGGGGAAGGGAAGTGTGAAGAAGAGTGGCAAGCAGCCACAGGCCTGGAGGTGAGGCCCGCGGGTTGTGCCCGCACAGGCACTCGGTCCTGAAATTGTGCTGGGTTTAGGATGGTCCTGGTCTTGTCCTCATGGCAGTGGGACCTGTGCCGTGACTCAGGGACCAGGCCAGGAAAGATTTCTGCTCTGTTGTCCCTGCTGTGCCGAGAACCTGAATGTCACAGGGGCCTTCACAGGGGCCACAGCAAGTGAGGGTGGGGTCAGGTGTCCACGCTCTTCAGTACTATTGTCACTGCCTTATCTGTGAGCTGGAACCCACTTTGCTAATGTCCAAGCTTTGGTGTCAAATGGGGATGGTGGCTCTGATGTGGTGAGGAGCAAAGGAGTGCGGTATGGAGGTCCCAGCACGCCCAGGCTCAGGATGAGGGCATGAACAGGGCCTCTTGCCGGCTTGCTCTGATTCTCCCACAAGCCTGCAAGACCTTTCCAACCCTAGCAAGAAGCGCGAGGTGGAGGGCAGCCGGTCCCATGTGGGAGTCTGGGCTGGGCTCGCCACGTGTCTAAATATTCCAGGAACCAACTTCACAGGCTGATGAAGACAAGGTGTCCTGTCCTCTCATTGCTATCGATGCACCTTTGTAACCACCCGGGCTGCCCGGTGAGAAGGCTCAGTTTTCAGATTTTGCCTTCACCCTGAGCCCCCAGAGGAGCTTCAGGTCAGCTCTGCCTGCCTCCCTTCTGCACTCTCCCCTCCCACCCCAAGGGGCACGCACATGCCTTGGGGGTCGCCCTTACCGATGAGTTCCACGGGTGCCTCTGTGAACAGCTGGCTGACCCTGGGTGAGCAGTGAGTGGCAGGGCTGGCCCTTGGGGCAGGACCCCGGGCGAGGTGGGGCGCACAGACCTGGAAGTGGCTTCACACATTTGGTCTGTGAATTTTAGGGTTCCGCTGTAGCAGGGGACCCGGCCTCACAGTGCTCACCACAGCCCTGAAATCTGGGCTCAGCGGTGCCCAGAACAAGTGCTCGTGGTGTCCCTGGTTCGTCCTGGTGGTCAGAGTCCTCTCAGCTGACTGTGGCAAGCTGGCCGCTAACTCCTGGGAGCTGCCTGCACCTGGTGGACTTGGCGGGTGAACACTGTGCTCCTCCTACTTGTGCACCGTCTGCACCGCTCCCAGCAGTGCAGCACCCAGCAGCCTCTTCCTGCCCTCACACTGCCGCCCTCTGCCCCAGTGGTCCAGGGTCCCCTAGGAGGGTCGATGCTGCTCACCTCACGGGCTGGCTGTGCCTGGGCACCTGAACTGCTGTCTAGAAGTGGGTGACAGGCTTCAGGTGTTCAGATCCTTTAGCCCCAAGGAAGCGCATGGGTGGGAGAAATGAGACAGGGCCTTGAAAATGGAGGTGCTGACCCAGGACAGTGCCACCCAAATCCTGTCAGTGGACGTGCATTGTAATGGCTGTTGCATCTCAGAAAACAACAGATCTTTCGAATTCATACCTATTACTTCTTCTCATGCATGCTGACTGTTTCCCAGGAACACAGGGAATCTGTGCCAAGACGTCATTGTACGTAGCAAGCTTGTTAGTAAGCCTCCGGGAATGAGTGCAGAAATCATGCCGCTTCTGTCTTTCCCAGAAACAGGGCAGAGAGAAGGCGCGAGAAGATTCTGAGCTTTTGCTGTGTCTAGAGCTGGAGGAGAGCACTTTAGACTTTGGAGAAAAGCAACAGACTGAAGTCAGTTTCAGGCAGGACAGGGCCAGTACGCAGCCTGCCGGGTCCTGGAGGGCAGGCTGTGTCCTTCAGGCCTGCGGGATCTCTGCAGCCCTTCTTAAATGCAGGGTGATGTCTTATAGCAAACAAGATCTCAGGACAAAGGTGCTGCCTGAGGAGCAGCCACGGGGCTGGGACTCCCCACTGCTGTGGCCAGCTTTGTAGAGAGGGTTCCTTCGCCGTCCTTTGGAGAAGTGTGCGTCCAGGTGCAGAGCCAAGGGACAGTGGACACATTGAAGTGGGGGCTCAATGCATGCTCTACACAAGGAGGAACAACCTACGAATTCAGAGCAAGTTCAAGTCGCTAAGTAGTTTGCACACATGTGTGTTGGCAGGTGCCAACTAAAGTGGAAAATAATCATTGAGAAAAGCAGACATTTCCCCATGAGTACCCCATGGGAGGAGCTGTGTAAATGAAACACTATGATCACACTGAAATGCTCCAGCAGCCAGGAGGTGCAGTCCTAACGCTAGCCCCCGACCCTACCCAGGGCATCGGGCAGGAGCCACGCAAGCCAGCTTCCAGGGAAAGCCTCTTGTTTTCAATGTTCTGGGGTTACCAAACAGATTAAGTGGCATTTTAAAGCCAATTTTAAATGACACTACACTTTCAGTAACATGCAGTTCATACTAAAATTGTGTGAGATATAACTTACTGATACAAATGTTGTAATATTAGACTATTCTAAGTGTTTGTTGCTCGCATTTATGCTCATATTCATCAGAGACTTACGGTTCTCAATCCTGGCTGATATTAGAGTCAGGGGTCCCCAAATCCTGATGCCCAGCCTCTGTCCAAATCAAATACGATGCTGGGGTGGGACTCAGGCATCTGTGTTTTTTTTTTTTTCCCCAAAGTCTTCTGGAAGATTCTAACGGCAAGACAAAACAGTAGCTCGGTGTTGGATAAAAGAAGGAAGGAAGGAAGGATTTATGATCTTTAGAAAACACGATCCTCTTTTTTTTTTTTTTTAAACCTTTCAGTTCATTTGAATTCTATAGTGAAAGACTGTTTTGAAAGTTTGATTATTTGGCATAGCCCTGCACCACACACACACACACACACACACACACACACACACACACGCACACACGTGCGTGCGCACCCAGAAAATATGTTCTTGGAGATAAAAACCAGATGTTTGCCCTTTTCAGTGGAAAAAAGCCAAATAACCATATTCAATGAGTCTTGGAAATTGGAAACTCAATTGGAAAAAAGAATACTGGAATTTTTCACAGGATTAACTAGAGTCTAAGGTGCAAAAAAAAAAAAAGATGTTGCATTTAAAATTATTAAAAGAACTTGCAAGAACCCTCAGATTTATTCTTAGAGTTGGTTTAGAATTGATAAGTTTTCATATGCTGATTTTTTTAATTAACTATATACTATACCATTTTCTTCATTCAGTTTTCTTTAATTACCAGAGTATTACATGTACTGAATACATTACTTTAAAAACAGATTTAAAAATTGAGTAATCTCCATGTGGCCACATCGATCATTCTACTCTCATGATTTAAACACAATCTTCTACTTTCTCCACACTCCCAGAAGCACTGCGTTTATTCCCGCATTCACTCGTGTCTCTACAGAAATGCGATTGTGCATGATGCGTCCATTGTTCTTGCAGGGCTGTGTGGGCAGGTTGGGGACAGAACATTCCTCTTGCTGTCTTCCTCATGTGGGTCAGCACAGTGGCACCGATGGTCCCTTGCTGAGTGGACATTCTGCTTCCTTCTGGCTCCTGCCCACTTATAGTGATTCATGGTCATGGTGGAAGTGGCTTCTGTTGCTCTCTGATATCTGGGTCTCAAAGAGTGTTACCGACCCAAGGGGGCAACTGAACCAGCTCTGCTAGGGCCATGTATGGGATCTGGACCATATAAGCCAGCTGGGTGCGTCCGTTCTCTAGCAGATGGCCTGGGAGTCGTCACAACATGAGCTCAGGCTTCCAAGAGGGAGAGGAGCGCAAGGGCCACGTGCAAGCACTTAGCAAGCCTTGAGACATCAGACTCCCTGAGGTCTCCTTCACTGTGGCAAGTCACGCAGAAAGCCCAGCACAGTGTGTGCATGACAGGCAGGATGGCATTGGAGAATGAGTGGCATGAGTTATTAGGGGGCCACCAAAGAAAAGGCTCACTTGGTCACAGGCTGTGTGCAGCTTTGCTTTCCATACACACTGTTGGATTACTTTCCCAAAAGGTTGTGGCAATTAACTTTACCAGCATAATGTATGAAAAAGCTCATTTCCTAAATCGATGTTCATCGTAAATGTTAATTTTATAAACTTGACAATGTTATAGCTGAAAATTATCTTTTTAAATTCCCATTTCCTTTACCATTAGTAAGATTGAAAATCTTTTCATACATTTGTTTGGTAAATCATCATTCTGCTTTACATTCCTCTCTCTGTGTATAGATTTTCTTAGAATTTTGGGGGGAGATTTTTGCCCATTAAACTGCTCCTTAAGTTCTTTGTCAATAGGAACCATGTGTTCAAGAATTCGGGCCTTGAGTTGCATCCTGACCTGTGTGTTTCCTGCTGCCCTAGCAGGCCTCTGGGTTTTAACAGCGGCTCCGGGATTCTGAGCCTATTTCTGGTACTGTGTTTCCAGCCTCTGCTTGAGGCCTGTGTCATGTACCACGTCATGTTTGCCTGCCCAGCGAGGGTGCTATACACACAGGGCTGCAAGGACATCCCGGAACACATGCCCTCCTGGTCCCTTGTTCCGGGTCCTCTAAGTGCATCTCAGAATGGGCCTCCTTCCTTGCAGTAACTTCTGGCCACAGAGCAGCCAATGTCCCCTCATTCTCTCCAACCCTCAGCACTGTCCAACTTCCTACTTTTGGCAACAAATCCAAAGTCTGCAGCAGAACTTTCAACAAAAATGAGGAAGAGGACACTACCCTTGACAGTGAGTGGTTGTCACAGTCAGAGATTTTAGATGACAAATGATTGGCTAAAGGTGATGGGCTGTCCTATTTTGAAGGCAACTTAAATTTTGCCTATGAAATCAGAAGTGCTTACAAGGATAGGATAAGTAAGTTTCCCTGGTGCTCCTGTTAAGATGGGTTGTTAGGCTCATTGCCTGACTGGCGGGTCTGGTCAGGGATTCCCAAGCCTGGTCTCCATTTAGTTTTTGTTGAACATCCTACAGCGCTCTCTGGCTCCCACAGCAAATCATTCTTTGGCTCAGAATGCGGAGGGGAGAAAGTGTGCCTTGTGGTATTTTAACATGGCAAACTTGGATACAGGCTTTTCATAACTTAGGTAATGTGAGTGTCAGCATGGATTAAGTAGCGGGTGGCACTACCTGTTCCAAGTGTGATGAGAAGATCGAGGTCACGCCCAGGTTCTGCACACCCAAGCGTCTGCACACCTTGCTGACTGTCGCTCAGCAAGTTGCGGGTGTGCAGCGTCAGGGACAGAGCTGCTGGGTGTTATCTGGGGTCTGGGCCATGGACCCACAATTGTATTTTGACGTGGTTGCCTGGCCGAGTGACAGGTGGGACGTTATCTTTAGGTCCTTCTTCATTCAGATCATTGGTCACAGTGCTTGGAAGAGCGATTCCCAACCAACAGTTATAGCCCATGAATTCCTAACTCTTCCCTCCTCCCTCCCGGAGGGCATATGTGGACACACACTCTCACACACACACACACACACACACCCTATGGCATCTTATTGATGGAGGTGGGGGCATTATTTTTGCTTCCATTCCTGCTGGAACATGTCACTGGTATTTATGTGCTGGGACCACAGACGCTAAATGCCCTGTGGGATAGAGAACAGCCTCACTCCGCAGAGCACATAAATACCCCTCAGGACACTGATGGAGGAGGAACATTTATAAACGCTTGGTCCTGAAATGTTCATTCTATTTTATATGCAAATGTGAACCATTTTTGTGTAATTTCACCATATACCAAGTATTCCAGGAATCTAATCACCAGGTGAATCAAAGAATGATTAAATTTTTGTTTTGTCTGGAACTTTTCCCAAAAATGTTGGACTTCCCAGAAAATCCTACCGCTTCACACTGGATCACATTCCTAATGTTCCCTCATGTAGCACAAGCCCTGCTCGTCTCATTGTGTTTCTCAGAGTAGTCTTAGTCCATATCTGAGTGTTAAACACATAGTTTCATTACAAATCACTTTCTTTTTCTTTATTCATCATATTATAGCTAAGTCATTATATTTCTTTTGAATTATGTCTGCAGATAATTATATTATGTATGAATTTCATTTCAGAGATGAGAAAGGTCAAAACAAAATAGCTCTTATTAAAAGTGGCATTGGATATGCCTGGTTTGAGGAATACTGTCATGGGCAGATTAAAAGCAAAATCTATCTTTCAAGATCTGACCCCGTCACTGTCCGTCTCTGCCTTGGAGTTTCCCTTCCATTCTTCCCTATGTGAGGAGGCAGTTTTTGGAGACAGGCCCTTGCTCTGGGTCCTGCTCAACAGAGATCTGTGAATGCAGGGTGAATGTGCACTAGGATGAGATGCCCGAGCCCAGCGCCCAACGCTCGCCCAGTGAGGTCCAACCTGTGCTCCATTCCTCAGTTTACCCGTCACCTTTCCTGAGTGCCCTGGTGGAGCAGGTCCCTCATCGTGGTCCTCCATCTCACTGTTGCCCAGCTTACAGCTCTGTATGTGTGTGTTTTCCCTTCGTGTGTTTTCTGCTGGCCTTCCAGATTTGCATCATGGTGAGAGCTTTTACAGTCTTGTTCTGGCTTATGCCCAGGTGTCCCCCAAAAGCCTAGTGCTCATAGGCAGGGCTTTTGGAAGGTGATTGGATTATAGGACTTATAGGTGACCTGCAGTTAGGAGGTGGGGTCTGGAGGAAGAGGCATGGCCTGGAAGGATTTATCTCCCTTCCTGGTTCCTCCTTTGAATCTCTCAGCTTCCTGTCCGCCATGCTGCGAACAGCTCTCCTCAGCCAGATCCTTCCGCCATGCCACCCTGCCTTGGAGCCACTAACTGCAGACTGAAACCTCTGCAGACTGTGAGCTAAATAAACCGTCCTCTTTTAAGCTGTAGGTGTCAGCTGTTTGTCCCAGGGACGGCAGCCACAGCCTGTGCAAAGCCCAAACTTTCCCTGTGCCTGGTACTTGCTTCCTGCCTCTCTCAGATATTCAGACACCAGGGTCTTTGCCAGCCTCTGGGGTCCCTGTCATCTCTTCCAGAACATGTCCCTTGGCCCATGCTCAGAGACCAGAACAAGACAAGCTGCAGCAGTGGCCCTGACCATGACCACCCGTGACCCAGGCCTACCTTGGGCCTGTCCTAATTCACTGAGCTATGGCCAGCAGTCCAGGCTGTCGATGCAAGTGCTCAGCCCTCTGTACGGTGATCAGAGCCTGGACCCACCCCCTTCTCCTGGTGGTTCAATAGAGGCCTCTGACGAGCCCGCGGTTCTTTTAACCCTAAATTGAGAACAGTTATACCTTCTTCATGCATTGGTGTAAGAACTGAATGTGAGCACGTGCTTGGGGCTTCATAGGCGGCCTAGAGCAAACTTAGTAAACCCATCAGTGTGTGATGTGTAGGAGACACCACCAGCACACGCCCATTTATCAGTACTGAGACACTTAGCACATTTCTAGGGACCCTATTGCAAAGCAGATGGCTTTAAAATAGTTAGCATCCAAGAAACATTGAAGCTACCCAAGGACCCTAATCAACATAGACGTTGCCCCTGTTTGAAGGGGAGAAGAGAGATTTTGAGAGGAACAATGAAGAGACAGTGCTCCACTTGTAATCTCTGTCTTTTTAAGAGCCCGAGCATCACTGTTGGGGTCCCCTGAAAGCCCCCCAGAAAGGCACAACTCAGAGGCAGGATTTGTCTTGTGCATTGTCTGCTTAGGAACATGATTTCCAACAACATTCTAGAGGATTTGATGGATCACGTCACTCATTGGGACATTTATGGTCGAGTACGTACTATGTGCTGGGCATACAGAGCCAATGGTGAGTAAGAAAAACCCAACATCTGCTGCCCTGAGCTTACTCACTGGGGCATCTGACCACAGGGAGAGAGTGCTCATGCCCTGAGGGTTTATTTAAAGATCCAGATGTTGACCATCGGCCAGTCGAGTGAGGTCAGCTCTCATGCTCTGCCTCTGTCCTTGCCTCTCCACACTCCCCTGACCCACCGCCCCTATTCCATCCATGCTCTTTCCTCTTCTCCTCTGCATACAGTGTGCCGCCCATCTCCAGGGTCTCATAATCCTCACCTTAACTATAATCGTCCTCTGCTTTTCTAGGGACAGAAGTCACTGTGTCAATTTAGGGTGATTTGTACCCCTTGGAGAAGAAACCTGTTTAGTACCTGTTGATTTCTTACGTAAGAAGCAGGTTTGAGAACGGTACAGAAAATTTCATGTTGTCACGTGACCCAGAGCTCTGCACATACAATTTCTGCCAGGTTCGTAATTCTCGTAAGGAAGCCTGGGTTTTAGAGACTACTTCAGTTTCCTTCTTCGCCTTACAGCCATGTGGTCTTGGCCAAGCCACTCTTGCTTCTGCAAGTGACAATTTCCTCACCTGAAAAATTAGGACAAAAGACAAGACAAGACAAGACAAAACCTACCAAGTAAGCAAAACCTGGCACCAAGAATAGAGGTCTGACTAAGGGGAAGTTCACGCCTTTTTAAGCTAGAGTAGCTCCAGTCCCTTCTGTAGAAACTGCCCTTACAGAGGTACTGGTAGATGTCTCAGCTGCCTAAGATAATTGACCACACAAAACAAACAAACAAAACCCCGACCAACCAATTTAAAAAATGCACGTACAAACTACTACACCATAGAAACTTCACAATGAAACTGGCTACAGACACTTGCGTGGTTACCCAGGGGAATTGTCTTTGAAATTCATCATCCAAATGCATTCATCTTATATGACTGTTCCCCACAAACAAATTGCTTTTATAGTCAAAACTACAAATTCCAACCCCTTGATCGATAGCCCTGTTTTATGAGCTGTCTATGGAGAGCCTGCAAAGGCAGCCTTGCTGTATTGCCTGGGAATAAAGATTGATCAGCCCAGGATCGCCCCGGGTATAGATTCCAGGTTGATTCACATAGTGGACACAGGCTGGGCAGGCCGACTCCATCCCTCTTCAAAATCACATAGTTCATACCTCTTCCGCTCAGCATGTCTCCAGACAGCTTCAGGGGAAGGTGACCCCAGCAAAAAGGCTCCAGAAGGAGGCCAGCAATTCACTGAGGTTAACTCTGCATCCAGCAGAGACCCCAGCTTCCGTTTCAGGTTCTGAGCATCGCATCTTACTGCAAAACATTTTCTGTAACTCCACTTTGCAGCTGCTCCTGTGGCTTTGATCGGCAACAAAGGCCACAAATGACAAAATCGAAGCCCAAGTCTGAGCATTGTACTCTTTCTCATCCTGCTCCCCTGTGCCTGATCGCCCCCGTGGGAGGCCGAGCGCCTGGCTGTTTGTGGCTAAAGGGTTTGCATCAGGTTTCTGCAGCATGCCGGCTCTACTCCGGAGCTACAGCTGGGGAGCTCCCTACCAGAGCAGTGCCATGAATCCTTCCTTTCTTGCTCTCAGCGCCCACTGGGTCGTCCCTGTCCCTGCCCTGTGTCCCCAGCAGAGCAGGTGTGTGGCCTTTGCTTCTCTGACGGATGGGACGACTGCTCTTCTCTTAGCAGACTGTTGTAATTCTTCCATTTCCAGTTACCTGACGGCAGCAGTTCTCGAAATTTAACACTGCCTAGGAATGGCCTGGAGAGCTGTTTGAGACACAGTGCCATGCAGATCCCACCGCCCCCCGGAGTTTCGGATTCTGTGGTTTCCAAGAATTTGCATCGCTAACCGCCTCCCTGGCAGTACCAGGAGGGGAGGCTGGGACTCACCTGGAGCGCCTGTTTGACAGCTGTTATCTCACAGTAGGCCTTTTCTCACTCCTCTTTGCCCCTGCAGAATCAAAGTCTCAATGCCCGCCCCTGCAGGGAAACCAAAAAGGGCGCCTGTGTAGTCTCTGGATTGCAGGAGGCAACTAACTAGCCACAGCCCTGGTGAGGACAGAGGCAGTGGCTCACCATGTCTGTGGCTCAGCAGACAGACGCGTCCCTCGGCACACAGAGCAGCGTCCCTTTTCTCTGATGCTGTGGTCTCGCGCCGGTGGGCCAGCTCCCTTCATTAACACAGACGGTTTCGTTTTGTTGTCCCGTTTTGAAGGTCTCAGGTGGTGGGCGGGTTGGTGTGCAGCGTAGGAGAGAGAGTTTATTAAGCAGCGTGTCACCGCCACTTGGGCTCCTCTGGAGAATGCTACATTGAGACAAGTGCCGTCAAGAAAGCAAAACATCTGCGTCCATCTGCAAGGAGCAGGTTTTCAAGGCACGACATTAGAATTGATTTATCTAATCGTAAAGATAAAGCAAAGTAAAATGTGCCAGGCACCCTTGGCTCAGAGTAATTAGAAATGGATGGTTGTCAGGAGGAAAAGTAGTTTGCGAAGTATTTTATGTAAACTATTGTTTTATGAAGTGGGAAGAGAGAAGAGGAGGCTACTGGGACAGATTGTGGGGAAAGATAAACGCTGAGATAAAACTGGCAAACTGTCTATGGATCAGCTTGCAGTTTTGATTAATGTCTTGTGGCTTTCACTTTGAAAATGTAAAACGGTAAAAGCAAACATAATCCTACTGACCGAGAGCTCAGGGCCGAGGCAGCCCTGCAGAGCTCCTCTGAGACTGGGGTCGGGGACAAATCTGTTGGTTTCACTGTCTGGTAGATGCAGGGATGATGCCTGGATGACACTTGCGAGGTGCCTTTCAGGTCCCCTTGGCCACAACAAACGTGTGTCAGACAGATAGAGCGGGCGCTCTTGGCCTGTGCAGGGTTCAGGGGACTCCGCAGGGTCAGCGGCCACAGGGAGGGGTCACTGCCTCCCGTTCACCGCCCCTCCTCTCTCAGCACAAGACAGCCGCATCCCCTCCGCGTCTGAGGCCAGGAGAAGGCTAGGTGGGTGGAATGTCCAGCAATGATAGCCCTTGAAAATGTCCCTGCTTTGTCACCTAATGCCAGCCCTAGATTCGGAGTAGCTGAAGTGGAGTTTGATGAGTAAAAAAGGATATTCCATGTGCATCGATTGTGTTCCCAGCTGCTCCTGAATCCGCCTGCCACAGACACACTCCTCTCCCTGCGCTGGGGGCTCGCTATCTGCTGCCCGGGCCACTGAGATGGAGGTGCTCTGTCTGCAGCATCCAGGCCTCTCGCACACAGCTGCCCAGTCCATCCTTCTACAGCAAGGCTTCCGGCTGCTCCTGCTGAGAGAGAGGCCTTTGTGGTCTTCCTTTACCTTCAAGATGAAATTCTGCTTCTGCCACCATGCAGTCCGCTCTGACCTGTGGTTTCCTAATGTTTAGCTCACTGTAACTACTCCAGCACAGCCCTGGACTCCTACTCAGTGTGCAACCGCAGAGCCCCATGACAGGCCCTAGTTCTTCCTGGTTCACAGGCCAAGTTCAAATACTGTGACATCCGCCTGTCTGCTCTGCCCTTCTTCAAAGGCCTGGAGACCATCTCATTCTTCTTCCCACGGCCCTGAGGGTGGGTGCTGGCTCTGTGTCAGCCTGCTGTCCCTTCCTTTCAGATCACTGTGCCCCAAGGGGCTGGGGAACCTTGTCCCTGCCACCTCCTGCCCACTTCCTACCCAACTCTTGCCCACTTTCTGCCCCTCTCCAGTAATGGGTGTGAGCACCAGATGCAGCCCAGCCAATCAGAATGCTCCACCTCTGACTGCAGTGATTGGTTGGGGTGGTCATGTGACTTGAGCACGGCCAATAGGGTTGCATCCGGCACTTTGGCTAGAGAGCTGGGAGGTGCTCTCTTAGAAGTGAGCACCCACCCTGAATACAAGGGTGCATCCCACACGCCGGCGTGTTAGGGTATAGACCCGTCGCATTTCCTAGCAGTGCAATCCAACGCATTAGTTTTTGATCTGAGCCCAAGTTGCGTTAGTCTGCCCCTTTCAAATATTTATTAAAGTAGGATACATTTTCTTGTTAGACTATAATTACAGCTGCATGTTTGAAATTTTATTCTCATGTATTCATTTATCATACATTTTTACTGTGCACCTACTCGGCGTCAGGTCTCACATTGAATACTGAGGGACAGACTGTTTCTGCCTCTTGACAACAATTCATCAGTGAAAAGGACAGATCCTTAATCACGGCCAAGCAGAGTAGTTCCCAGAGGCCATGGAGAGCCTACTTTGTTCCTGTGACCCTCGGTCTATCTGAATAGGCTTTCTGCAGGCTATTGAAGGATGAGTAGGAGTTTCTTACACAAGCCACAAGAGACAGGGAGAGCAAACATTCCAGACTAAAGAAATGCCTGTGCAGACGGCGAAGTACGGCCTGGGAATGTGAGGGAACTGCTTGTAGTTCATCATGTCCAGGAGGCCGCCCCGGGTGCCTGCTGGACTCCGTGGTAGCTAGAACAGAGCGGCCCAGGCATGAGTTCACGAGTGAACGTGAGTAGAGCTGCAGGTCTGAGCTGGCTTACAGCAGCTGCTGGGAGGAGGAAGGACTGAGTCTGTGGGGAGGGAAGTCTGCATGAGAAGGAAAGTCTCCCTGGAAGGCACTGTCACCGAGCCCCGCCCCACACACACGGACTTCGGGCCTGCAGGAACAGGTGGTGGCCGTGCCTGTCTTTGTCATGTGATGGTTCGGCTGCGGAAAAGGGTGACGATGACAGCAGCAGCATCGAGGACGGTTGATTGTCACCTGCAGCGTGCGCACTGTGGGAGGCTGGGTCGCACCGTTTGCTGACACTGTGCCGCGCTCTCCATTTCCTTCATGGGGGGCATGAGGCCAAGGGCTGTGCTGTGACTTCCCCGTCCTCCCACCTGCTAAGTGCCTGTTACGGTTATACCCTAGACAGGGCTTGGGGGGGTGACTGGCTCATGGGGGCTCATAGCTGACTTGCGGTTAGGAGATGGGTCTGGCTGGAAGAGGTGGGTCACTGGGATGGTCTCTGCTTCCTGTCCACCACGTCTCTGCAGGCTGTCCACCCTTGGAGCCTGCTGACTGTGGCCCAAAATGAGCCCAAATCACCTCGCCTCCCTTAAGTTGTGGGTGTCGGGTGTTTTGTCCCAGTGACTAGGGAAGTAACTAAGACGATGGCTCTACTTGCTCACAGGCTGGCAAGGGAGGGAGTGGGACTGTGGGCCCAGGCAGGGCTGTGTGGGAGCGGGGCTGTGGTCCCGCACTACACTGGAAGCAAGCCAGTGAAACTCAGCCTTCCTGTGCACGTCCCTTGAACCAGATTCTCTAAAGGAAGAATCTCAACTGTTTATTTGTTTGAGAGCTCTGGAGCTTTAAGAGCTGGACTGTGTCCCTGGATCAAAGCTAGTGGAGTCTGCCCCTCCCTTTATCCTTCTCTTGAGAGAGGTGACAGACCCAAGACCGTGCAGGGAATGTGTGCCCTATCCCATGGATGGCCTGGAATCCAGTGGGTTAATCCTCGCTGCCTTGACCTCCTGTTCTCAAAGTCTTGTTTGTAATCAGTTTGAAACCATTAATTGGACAAAATAATTCTTTATTACCATATCCCAAGGGTAGCCAAAATTTAATTGCTGGGGCATTGTTTGTGCAGGCAATTTCTGTTTAACAAAGAGGAATATTTAGTGCCGTTGTAAAATTAATTGAGTGTGTTATCCTGCGACCCTCACAGCAGTCCAAGGGCTGAGTGGTAACGTGTGCAGTATTTATCAACCATGCAGCTCTACTAACAGCTTCCTTTGCAAGAGTGGCGGTAGGATTCTGTCCTGAATCCTGTGTTACTTCCCTCTTGCAGATGTGAAAATTACAACTCGGGTTGTAACACTTCATTTATATTTTGGTAACACTCCATTCTGTGACACCATTTCAAGTGAAAGCTCCTCACCCTGCTTCAGACGCAGCTGAGCATTTCCGTTCCTATCCAGTCTTTTTGTTTTGCTCTCTGTGCCACCTTGGGTCAGGTGTATCCCTCTGTCCTTGGGTCTCTCTCTGCCTTTCTCTTCCTGTGGTGGTCAGGGTGCAGTGTTAACTTGGTTGGCTTGGCATCCACCTGGGGGATCAGTAGAGCATATTTGTGGGTGTGTCTGGGTGAGTCATGGAGTTGTAGCCTTGGGGATGTATATGGTTGCTCACTCCCCCCCGCCATACTATTCTCCTGCACTCCTTGCAGGCCATCACAAACAGAGCAGCTTTCTCCTCTGTGCCTTCCACCATGATGCTGCTGCCTTGGAGCCAGCTGACCATGGACTGAGCCCACTAAAACCATGAACCAAATAAACCTCTCTTCTAAATTGTGAGTGTCAGAGATTGGGTCTCAGCGACAAGAGAGCTGACTGATACACTTCCCATGAGGTGCCCTCCCAAGGCTTCTTTATTCCCATCTCCACTCTCTCCCTCCCTGATTTCACAGCATTGAGAATAGGAACCTCCCCCTGCACTCCTATTCTGAGACTCGCTCTGCCTGGATTTGTTGATTCTCTGCTCCTCTCTTTCTCCTTTGGCCTAAGGACTTTCCTTGAAGGAGAAAGGCCCTGGGCTTGGCCGTCATCAGAACAGTCTCACATCATAGCTCACACGCAACACCTTGAGTTGTCTTGAGTGAATTAACACTTTTTGCTCAACTTTTTCTTATCTGTAACATGAGAGTATGCCTATTTGCTAGGATTTTGGAGACTCAAATGTGATAATTCCTTGGAGTTCCTGTATGCGTATCTTGGAATGTCTCCTTTCTCTTTCTTAGTCTTCCTAAATTTATCCATATTTAGTAGGAATCTACATGGATGTTGTATGGAAGTGATTGTCTTTCTGTTGACTGATAGACTGAGCAATCATCTACTTACCAGTTCTATCTATCTATGTATCTATGTATCTATCCATCCATCTATCTTCATCTATCTGTCTGTGCATCCATCCATCCATCCATCCATCCATCCATTCATCCATCTCTTGGTCGATTTATCTATCTGTGTATCTCATCCATCTGCCTGCCCACCTACTCTTGTAACCCCCCCATGCAAATCTTTCCACCACCTCCCATTGTCCCCCCCCCTTTTCTCTCCTCTGTCTTTGGTGTCTGGTTGAGCTCATGCCTCTGTTCAGCCTCCTTAGTCTTTCACTTTGATGTGAAGACTTGAAGAAGACAAATGTGTAACTAAAAAGAATGAATTTTTAGGTCAGTCCACAGTGCTCCTGGGCCTGCTTGCTGATTCTTTCACACTGGTACATCTTCATCCACCTACAAACTGACCCTTTTTGTAGCTCAGACCACTGAACAGGCAGAGGGTTCCAGCTCTGTTTCTCCACCTGCATCACACCCAGCCCTTTGTTTCCCCTGCAGCCTCCCTGCAGCTCCTGCTGGGTGCTGCTCCCCCTCCCTAGCAGAGGCTTCCACTCCCCTTGGGAAGAAATCCTTGCCCTGCAGGCCTCGGTGCTGCTCCTTCTTGGCTGCCCTGGTCCACCAGCTTGTTTCCTCTGCCTCTCTGCTCTGTAGCCCCACAGTGAGTGACCGGAGCCCCTATCTCCTTTCTCACAACTCCCAGCCCTGCCCTAGTTCTGGCCCAGGCTGGTGAGTTCCACAGCACAGCCCACATCTGGATGGCTGATGTTAGTTTATGCTGTTCTGTGCCCGCCTGCAGCCAGCAGCCTGCAGTCTGGCATTCACTTCCTCAGTGTCCTCCCATTCTCGGTCCCTGGCAGTTGTGCTGCCCGCATGCCCAGAGCCACCTGACGACGGAGAGCACACCAGCACCCAGTGGGAAGTGTAGTCTTTATCGCCGTCTCACGCCGCCTTCTGTGTGGTTCTCCTGGTTCCTGTCTGTTCTTTGTCAGGGTAACTGAGTCACCTAGGGACTGACATGCACCCAAATGGACATAAGACAGATGTCCCTGAGAACACGTGGCTGGCAGAGACCCCTGCCTGGGCTCCTGCACCTGTGATCAGGTCTTCCCAGGTGACCGTGTGGCCAGCACTGCCACTGCTCCAACCCAGGCAGGCCGAGTGCAGGTCTTGCGCATGGTTCTCTCTGGCGTTCCCAACTCTGCCTGCGTTTCCAGAGGCCTGAAGACAGCCAGCTGAGAGACTGGGCAGCCGTATTGTGACTGTCATGTGGGAACTGAGACTTAACCATCCACAGAGAGCTGTCCCTTGTGCCGAAGAATTCCCAGACAGCAAGGAAAAGACGAAGGTTTGGTATCAAGGGCCAGGATCGTTGTCTGGGGGTCCCAGGGAAGGACACAGAGCTCTGTGATCCCATCAGTGTGTCTGTGACATCACCCTGTTGCCTGGCCGCTGCTAACGATGAGTCACTGTTCCTGACAAAAGAAGGGTCATGATCTTATGCACATAGTACACTTTATAAAGTCCTCGGACTGCTGAGTAAAGCATAAGACACCTTGGAAGCAAAACGAGTCCTCGACTGGGCAATTGGGACACCTTGTCCCAGGCATCACTAGGGATCTTGATGTGAAATCTGACCCTAGGACTTATTTTATGTAAGGACGACCCCGGGACCATGGCTGGAGTTTCTAGTGATTGAAGAGTTGCTGTCTGCTTAGTGATTTTTAAGTGCGACTAAGTTTGCTATTTCTTATTTATTAAATGCACTTTTTATGTATTCACCGAAATCAGTAGAACTGGGTGTGACGGCACACACCTGTAATCTTTACGCGCCTGTAGAGATGGAATGTTCAAGCCCAGCCTTGGTACCTTATCGACTTAGCAAGACCGTGTCTCAAAATAAAATAATTAAAAATGGACTGGGGATGTAGCTCAGTGTGAAGGGGCTGCGTTCAATCCCCAGTACTGAAAAAAAATTCAGTAAAGAATATGAAGAATATGGAAGTATTTTGAGAAAACCTATGTTTTTAGGAACCCCCAGTGATGTTTCGGAATCTTAGTTTCTCTTTCTCAAATCCCAAATATTCACATCTGTCAGGAATTCAGAAACACTGTCCCACCCTCTAGAACCTGCTTGCAGTATCTCCTCCTCGTTGCTGAGTATCTTTGCCTGCAGTGGGGACCCTCCTGCTTCAGATGGTGGCTTTGCCAGGAGAGGTACTGTCCCCACCCATCACCCATGGGCATCAACGCTGGAAGGGCCCTGCAGCATCCAGACTCACCCTCCACGGCCAGGATCAGTCAGGGATTCGCGCAGGGAACCATTCAGAGAACAAAGAGAAGACAGAGCAGGAGAGAACACATCCTGGCCACCAAATAAAACGAGTGCTGTCTTGATTCCCACTGCAGGAAGGGTTTTTCTCAGAAAGGCCCAGCCTGTCCTCATTTCGAGGTGCCATGCTGAGCTGCCCCAGGGCTGTCATCAAGCAGAGGCTCACAGGAGCCAAGGCGACAGAAAAGTCAGGGAGGCCTTCAGGGATAATGCGGGGGATGCTGCCCACCCCGCTGCGCCTGCTGTGTGCAGAGGCCAACATGATAATTCCTCCCCGAGACAGCAGAGGCTGGCGCTGGGGTCCTGCTTGATTGGGGAAAATCCTTTCCTGTCCCATAGCATGGTGTACAAGATGGCTTCCGGCTCTGGCAGCTGTGATCTGGGGGTCTCAAGTGCACCCCGTGCTGGGCACCATCTCTCCAGTCGGAGTGGAGAGCCGATTCACACACACCTGATGTGTGTCTCGTAGCACCCGATGGACACCAGGCCACCTGCCCACCTATCTATGGGGGTTTCACACCTGCCAGGCTCCCACAGCTTCCGCCCGAGCCTGGGCTCTGTCCCTCCTGCTGGGAGGTGGCAGGTTCAGATTCCCTCCGGGCCTAGTTCATTAGCGGCGCCTCCAGACCCATTTCTCTCTCTGTGGGATGCCCAGAGTCTGGCTGTGTAATTATCCTTATCAGATGTATCTGATTAAAGCATTGCAGAAAATCTCTTAGCGGAGAAGGCAGCAAGTTGTAATGAATTTAGCTTGTGTTTCTTGTCTCACGGTGTCATTACCAGTGAACTCAAACTGCATCTGAAAAAACACAAAAACGAAATCCTCCGCCTGCCTGGACAGAGGCAAGCACAAGCTTGTGAATACCAAGGCCAGGACTGTTCTGGTATTTTCCATGTCTGCCCCCGCGGTGAGGGAGGCCTTGGGCTGGCAGGTTAGCCACGCCTTCTGAGATGCCACCCCGCGAATTGTCCTTAGCAACAGGGAGCCCCGACACATGCAGGGAGGGGTGGCAGGAAGGGAGATGTAGTGGCGCGATGCTGTCGGAGGACTGGGCAGGGTGAAAGATCCAAAAGGGGACATTGAGGCACTAGAGGCCAGAGAAGTCTCTCCAATTCTGAATGGACAGGGAGAGAGAATAGTGCTCTCAGAGAAGGAATCTCTAGGAGCCCAATTAGAGCTGGACGCCAGGGAGACCAGCATGTGGCCAGGGGCACAAACTACAGATCCCCTGTCAGTCATCATCAGGCAGCCAAAAGCAGCTACTGTCAGAAATCGTCAAGCAGCCAGTCAGGGCACACATAGGCAGACACACCCACCCCTCTCTGCTTCTGCCTTTTAACGGTCTACTGGTAGTTCCTGTTTGCCAAAACCACCCCGAGCAGAGAGAGAGGATTTGGTTACCTATGGCTAAAGGAGGCCCTTTGGTGGCTCAGTCACTTCCTATCACAGGGACAAACTTCTTTTTCTTAATTCCACGAACCAAGAGCTGTGTGTGTCACATCCGCGGCAGGTCAGCCGTTGGGACCTGGCAGGCAGGGGCGTGTCAGGGACAGAAGGAAGCCATGGGGTTGGTCAGCGGCAGCACAGAGCATGTCCAAGTCGGAACCTCGAGGATGAAGAGAACTGGGCGCTCTCTTCTGTGACCACTGTCCCCAAAGTCACTAATGACAACGACAGTGAAATCGGTGACTGCAGCAACGATTATCGAGTGATTGCCACACGCCCGAGATTGAATCATGACCGTGTCCTTTTATTTAATCCTCATGACAATCCTAAAAAGGCCAGTAAAACCATCTCCAGCTCCGACGTGAGAGAACACAGTCAGTGGATGTGATCATACTTCCATACGGAGTTGCCAGGGGCGAAGCCGAGGTCGGACACCAGGGGTTTTGCTTTTGTCATTTGCACAGGTGTCGGCTCCAAAGGTTAAGGTCCTGCACTCTCCTTCCTGCCGATCACCCGCTTCGTGCTGTCAGCTTTGTCTGCTAAACTCTGCAGAACCTTTACCTCCCCGTCGCCATCTCTCGCCTGGGTCATTGCAGTAGCCTCTGAAGTCATCTCCCCACCTCCACGGTCCCTTCTCTCGAGTCCTTTCTACACGTGAAGATGAGGGTTGTCCTTTCAGGAAAGCAGTCACGTGTGCCTCTTCATTTAAAATCCCTGCACACTGAAGGGCGCAGTACCATCTCCTTCTCCCCACAGTGTGGTCTAAACCCACGGCAGCATCACCTCTCCTGACATCCCTGGTACTATGGGAGCCCTTCCGCCCACCGAGCCCCTTGCAGAGTGTCCTCCCTGCCCAGCTGTCTTGTGTCTCTTGCACATCTTTGAACACGCTGCACTTGTGCAACGCTGGACCTCATGGAGCTCAAGCACATGTCCATTGGCTATTGGTGAGACTCCACATGACACTGGCCAGAGTGGAGGGAGACACAGGGCAGCCCTGGATGCCACGGGCCAGGGGCACAGCACCAGGGCCCCCAAGGAGGTCAGAGGTGACACACAGGACATCGGATCGTACAGCACCACCTCTGCCCTCATCCAGCGGCCCACCAGTAAACTTTGTATGGATTTCTTTCCTGGCTTCAGTGAGTTGGAGGTTTCTGTCATTTGCATCCAGCTGAGATAAAAAGTGCTCTTAGTGGAAAGGTTGTATTTGGTTGGAAGGAGCAACACAGCCCCTTCCTTGAGCATCGATTGGGTTTAGGAAGGGTGGCTGCCCCTGGAGGGATCCCAGGCAGAAGGAATCTGTGCACAGATGCCAGCAGCAGAGAGAAGGGGACTCTGGCTCTGGATCCCGGCTCCTCCTGGGTCCTGCATACGCCTGGAGTTCTGCTCAGAGCTGGAATCCGCATCCTGGTATAAGGTCACTGAAGAATCTGTGCCCAAGGTGCTCTGGTGACTCATGAGAGAGGGAGTGTAGGAGGGTGAGAGACGAAGAACACAATTGGGGGAGATGGGCAAGGTCCACTTGCCTTCTCCCTCTGCCTCCCTCCTCCCTTTCTTTCTTCTGTTTCCTTCCATCTTCCCTCCCTCTCTCCCTCTATCCCTCTCTCTCTCTCCCTTCCTCCCTTCTTCCTTCTTTCCTTCCTTCCTTTAATATATACCCCAGGAGCCATGGACCAGAGAAGGTTTTGAGAAGAAAAGCTACCATCTTATGACCTCTGGGGAGGTTCCCGTGATTTATTTCCCTAGGATTGCTACATAATACCCGTGGTGCCCAAGTATCTAGGAGCTGCGAGGAAGGTTCACCAGATACTTGGCTCTTCGCCTACCTAGGGAAACAAGGTGTGAAGGTGGGCAGCGAGGCCAGGATGCAGCCTGAGCTTTTCCGGGCTTTACCACTATCAGCACCTGCTGGGCAGGCATCCATCTGGAGCCGGGTGGATTCTGCAGGCTCTTCCGGTGCACGTCGGTGGGAACGTCCTGTCCAGCAGGTGAACTTTCCTCAGGGAGGTCTCATCGGGGAGCTTCCAGGTCTTGAAGGAAGCCCGGGGGCACCGCCATGGGAACCGCAGTGCTTAGGAAGCAAGTGACACACTCGCTGGAGCCCGGGAGGACAGGGAAGGGGCTCTGGGAGCTTGGGCCTGCTGAAGTACCTGTCCCGACTGCGCCCAGCAGCAGGGTGCACATCCACAGGCTGCCATCAGTGTGCTCAGCCTTTCTCAGAACGCAACCTTGCTTGCTTCTTCCTACAAGCTCCAATATCACACGGTTTCTCTTTTATGAGAAACGCAAAGCATGAATAATTAGAGAGCAAAGTAAAAGGCAGATGATAAGAAACAGAGAGATGGATCCTCTGCAGATGGGAAGGGGCCAAGAGATGGGCGAAGGAGATGAAAGAATTAAGGTGTGTCATGTCCGCGCACCAGCTCCACCTGAGGAATGTCATCATTGTGTACTGCAAATGCGGATCAGTAAAGATGAAAGTTGAAAAGAAGAAGAGGATCACTAAAATGTTTGCCCCAACTGATCAATGAGGGGAACAAAAGAAATTTTTCATTAAAGAGTTTAAAAAGGTTGATCATTTAAAAAAAATAAAAATAAAAGACTGTGCATTTCACCCCAACTGCAGATCTCACACGGGACACTTGACTTACAAAAGGGCAAGACTGGTGGAACTACTTCCAGCCACCCCTGCCCATCTGCGTGCCCTCCAGCAAGGCGCTGGCGACGGTGTGCGCTGGCTCTGGTCTCTCCCAGGCCTGGGGAAGTAGCTGGCTTTTGTGGAGATGCCAGGCTCACACTTGGCGCATTGACGTTTATCACTCATGAGAATCTGGGAGATGGCGCCTTCGGAACTTCCGTCCCAAACCCCGAAGGTACTTATGGTGGCTGGTCCGGTCCCCAGCAGCACCCAGAGTCCAGTGTGTGTAGGAAAACACACAGGTGTGGAAGCCCAAGGTCCCTGGACCGGAGGCCTGGGGAGATCCCATGGTGTGTGTGTATCACACCCTGCACTTGTGAGCCCTGCCCCGAGCCCGCGTCCCAGGCACTGGAGACACACATTGCTGGCTTCCTGCACTATGTGGTTGTGAGTCACACTGGCCTGTAACTCCTCCCTTAGCGCAACACCGGACACGGTTAGGAACATGTTGCACAGCGGCACCCTGACTTCTCCAGGCAGCCCCCGGCCTGGGCACTGCTGCAGAGGCCAAGTCTGAGGGCTCCCACAGCTCTCTTGGAGTCACGGCAGGAGGAGGCACCCGGCACAGGGCTCGAAGCTGGGATCTGCCACGGCCACATGGTGGGCATGCGCCTCTCCCCCCGGGTGCCACTGAGAGAGCGGGTGTCATCCACTGGCAGATGGGAAGCAGGGGCGGGAGTGTGCAGGGCAGGTGGCTGCAGTGAAATGGGGATGAGGTCTGTTTCTCGGAGGCTCGGCACATCCAAGATGTTTGATTACTCTGTAACGTGCACATATAATTGATTTGCGCTATGTTACTATCATTGTGTCAAACAGGAGTATAATGTAGGAATTAATATTAAACTTCACTGTTTTGCATGTGATACTAGAAATTGAACCCAGTATCTTTTACATTGAGCTACACCCCCAAGCATTTGTTTTTTAATTTTGAGACAGGATCTTGCTAAGTTACTGTCTTGCCCAGGCCTGGTTTGAACTTGCAGTCCTCTTGCCTCAGCCTCCCAGAGTGCTGAGAGTACAGTTGTGCACCACCATGCCTAGCTATTCCTCACATATCTTATTCCAAATGCTTTAGCTTCGGTGTACCAGGCAAAGAAAGACAGGAAAACAACTGCTTGAATCAGGTGTAGGCGTTCGGTTCGTCTTTCTCTCTGAAGTGTTCCGTAATAAAAATTTTAAATACTATTTATCATTGTGTGCTTTGAAGAGATCACTTGGCCAGGCGAAGCCTCAGTTTCCTCGTCTGTAAAGCAAGCATGCTGAGCATCACACGTGTAACTGTGAGAACGGAGAGAGCGATGCGGCAGGTGTGCACGCGGACCCAGTCGCACACGGCTTTCACACACCCGCCTAGCACCCGTGCTGCCACAAGCGTCACGCTCACAGCGCTCGCGACCGACTTCCCCTCCTGCTTCTGCTGAAGAGATGGATAAAGAAGGTGTCATTCTCGCCTTCAGGGAACTCTCGGTTTCCCAGAGGCTGCATGACACACGCAGCTGCCCAGGAACCCAGCAAGAGATTGAGCCGGCGACACCTGGCTCCTCCAGCGTGGGCTCAGCAGAGGACTAAGGTCTCCATCCTCATTGCTCTGCTTTGGGGAAGGACAGTGTGTCCATTTCATCGCTATCAGGAAGGCTCAGTGTACCCAGTGCTCCCAGAGAGAGTGAGGTAGTGTGTGTACCAGGCAGTCATAGCTGCATAACAAGCAGTCCCTGGCTGAGAAATTCATCTCTCTCTCTTTCTTGCCCAGTCATTCTGATGGCCTCAAGGAGAAAGGCTGTCTGGTGCCAGGTGTCCTCTAGTTCTGATGTCTGCTCATCACCTTCCCGAGCTGAGCGCTCATCTGGTCTGGGCCTTTGGCAGGCAGTAGCGCGCAGGTAGGCTCTATGGCACCCTCCTTCTCTTCCTGGTTCTGTCTCTGGTTGCCTCCTGTGCACGGAAAACAACACCAGCTTTCACTTAGTCACCTCTCAAAATGCTGCATTTAAGCAATGCCAGCAAGTGGATTTAACACAAGCGTGGTGCTCGTGTAGCAGTTGCAGTGACGCTGAGTAGAGCAGACATCGGAGACCTGGGGACAGAGCCAGGAAACTGGCACCCTGCTTCCCGAGCTGAAAACAAGTCAAAAGACGAAATGCCACCAGACGAAGTGCTGGACTTGCTCACTCTTCCCGCGGAGTCGCCTCCCGCCTTGGGGACAGAGGGCAGCAGAGAGGAGTGGCTGACTCGTGCCCAGGAAGGGCAGGCCAGCGCCAGACAGTGCCAGCGACTCTGGCCACCGCACATGGGCCTCTCTGGGAGGGGAAAGGACTGTTGAACAGCACCCGTGCTGTGCGCCTCTCAGGGTGTGGCCAAGCGCTCCTGTCTGCGAGATCCGGAGGCATTTATTTCCCCAAGAGACTATACGTCAGCAGGGTCTCACGGTCAGGCGACTTGATTAAAACTTGGCAGGCACAATTGCTGTTTCTAATAAAGAAATCACCACTGCAGCATTTTTTCCTCCTTGAAGTAACAGAAGGAGAAATTGTGAAAAACTGAAGCCTGAAATATGTCATTGATGGCAGCTTTTAATTTCTCACTTTAATCAGTTTAACGCAGTGCCTGCCTTTGCCCATGTCATTTTGGAAGGCTCACTCTTCCCCTTTGCATTCTGGGACAGGACCAAAGCGCTCCCTCTACCAGGGATGTGGGTATCTTGGGGAACGCAGTGAAGAGGAATCTTAGAGCCCCGTGATCCTTCTCCAAGCGTCTTCCACAGTGTCATCTGTCCCTTCCGCTTGAGTTCATTAAGCCCAGGCATGTGTCCCTGCCTGGCACCAATAAGACAGGGAAGAGTGAGCCTTCCAAAATGACACCCAGCATGTTTGGGAAAAAATAATGATCTACCACGCATTTTAAATTTCAGTGCTTAAAGACGATTTGTGTTTTCCTTTTTACTGGCTGAACGTTAAGCACAGAATAGAACTTAACAATTAAAGCTAAAATTAAAACTAAAAAAGAATCCAATAGACTCACTTAGGCTGGAATGGTGGGATCAAGAGAAGGAAGGAAACCAAATCACTGTGTGGAAGTGGTGCCTCCCTATGCAACACACACACAGATGTTGGGATCCACCTTCATGTTTCGGGATCTGCCGTCAGCATCTGGGACATTTCATCCAAACAAAAGTTTCACGATGCTCCTAGACCCCTGAGAGGGCACCCGCTGCCCATGCTTTGTGCATTTCCAGCTCGGGATGTTTAGTATTAATTCCCATTTCCTCCGTGTTTCCCCCAACCCTAAATCCCTCTTCTCTCTCCCTCCTCCTGCCTGCAGACCGTGTGTGAGGAAGCCTACAGAAGTGAGGTCCTGCACCTGCTGATGTATTTTTAATCCCGTGCATTTTTAATGCCAGCAGCAAATCCGGAGATTATAACTGAGGGAAGGCAGCCAGCATGTTCCGGGGAGGGGGCGGCGCATGACAGGGACTACAAGTAGGCCCTGGGTGGCCCGATCACGGCTGCAGAAAACACGTGCAGCCTGGTGTGTGGTGTCCGAGTTACTCTTTCTCCTCCTGTTAGACCTCATTTCTCTCTTTCAATGCCTAATTCGCTGGTGAGTCAGGGCATTTTAAACAAGTGTTTTTCTCTGAGTTATGCACAATGGAAGTGCGAATGTCTCGGTCTGGAGTGTGGCTCAACAGTAGAACGCTCGCCTAGCATGTGCAAGGCCTTGGGCTCCCCCTCAGCGCTGCAGAAAGTAAGTGTGAAATGATCGTGTACAGGGTAAGGAAATGTCACGCGTCCCTGCAGTCTTGTCTCCACCAGCCAGCACAGCACCCTGCCCTCCCCCAGAGATGCCACCCACAGAGAAAACCTGGCTGTGTTTTAGCAAAACAGTGTCCATGATCTCATGTGCATGTGCCACCGTGTGGACATGTGCTTTGCCATTCTCGTCCCTGGGTGTCGTCCTTTGTAGAGTGCATAGACACCACTTCCGCTCCTTAATGGCCAGTGTTGAGCCGGCAGGACTCACACGCCCCAGGGCGCCGCACCGTGAGCTTTGGCGTCCTGAGCACTGACACGGGACACGTCTGTGGAGTGCGATCTCTGGATTGTGCCGCAGGTCTGCTAGCTTCTGTCCTGCCCAAAGTCATTCCAAAGCAGTTACACATCACACACTCAGCCAACACTCCGAGTTGCCAGGAGGTCTCGTTTTGCTGTGTTTTATGAGAATTTGAGAAATACAAGCAAGTGTGAAACACTGTGCCCTTTACTTAGACTTTACCCCTAATAACGCTCACCTTAACTGAAGAGTAGGCTGAGCTGGGTCCTCACCACCCCCAGCCCTTCCGTCTTCTAGGGGCACAAGCTTTTCTGACTCCAAGTCCTGGAAAATGTGTTTTTAGTCTCTGGAAGAAATCCTTGCTTCTTACATGAAGTAAGTGCAATTTCTGCAGAAGTTCAAGGCAGAGAAAACCAGTGCTCAGGAGGAAGCCTTGAGCGCCCCCTTTCAGGAGTCGCACCCCTCCTGCAGGGGTGCAGGGCCGGATGGAGAAGAAGGCAAGGAAAACAAAAGAATTACTATCCGATATGACCGATTCATTGCAATAATGGGAGCTCACACACGCTGCTCCCAAGAGTTTACCTTGGTACAAAACTTTGGAATGCTGGCAATAACACTAAGACTAAGCACAGGCAATGAAGTGGTTCAGCAGTTCCCTTTCTGGATGAATGCCAGCAGAAAGGTGGGCATATGTTTTCTGAAAGACTTGGGTAAGCCCCATACAGCACTATTTGTAACAACTAAATCTGGAAATAATTCAATCGCCCATCACCACTACAATAGATCAACATCGTGGTGTTGAATATTATGCAGCAGTGATAAAGCAAGAATGATATTACCTTCATCGAGATGGAGGAATTGCACAAATATGTTGAGCCAAAAAAGCCAAAGATGCAAGTACATCCGTTAGAGGCTGCATTTCTGTGATGTTCAAAGCAGACAAAGCTGCTCTGTGACGCTCCAAGTCAGGATGGTAGTTACTGTTGAGGTGGGTCCTGCCTGGGAGGTGACCAAGGGGACATGGAGTTCTGGCAAAGTCCAGCCTTCAGCCTGTGTGGTGACTCCGTGGCGTGGTCACCTTGGGTCTACACTGAAGAGTGCAGTCTGCCCCTCAGAAGCAGCACACAGTTCTTCTGCATTGCGCCGTGTGTAATGGAGGCCAGGATTTCTTTGAGTTGAGGGGATTGGCACAGGTGTGTCACAGAGAGTGACTGGTCTTTGTGGACATTACGTGGGTCCTATCACAGAAAGTCTGCACACAGCAAGGCCACAAGGCCACATAGGGAAAGCCTGGGACCCTGTCAGCCCCCTCTGGCCCAGGACAGTGAAGAGAGTTTGATTCATTCCTGCAGCAAATATTTAGCAAATGCCTGGTTTGTATCAGGCATGATTCAGGACACTTAGGGAGAAACATTGAATGAAGCAGTCAGAACATGCCACCCTCGTGAAACTCACATTACAGTGAATGGAATTAAAACCCACCCGTCCATCCATCCATCTACCCATCTATGTATCCATCCTTCCACCTCTCCTTCCATTCATCCATCCATCCACCTACCCATGCATCCATCTGTCCGTCCATCCATCATCCACTCATCCATCCATCCATCCACCTATCCAAGCATCCATCTGTCTGTCCATCCACCAATCCATTTATCTATCTATCCCCCATCCCTCTACCCATCCAGCCATCCACTTATCTATCCAGACATTCATTCAAACATCCATACCAATATCTTAGTAGAGGTAAGAGCCTGAATATGGAGAAACAAGGTGACAAAATAGCCCTGTGACTGGGGTGCAATTTTATGTCAAATGGCAGAGGATGTTCTCTCCGAAATTGAACAGCCTGAGCAGAGACCTAAGGCTCTGCCTGTATGTGGGAGAGGAGCGCTAAAGAGAGAGAACAGCAAGTGCAAAGGCCCTGGGATGGGCACATGCTTGATGTGTTCAGAGAAAGTAGGAAACTCAATGGAGAGCAACGGCAGAGCAGCAGGGAGCGAGGGGGGCTGTCAGAGAAGCAGCCAAGGACAAGACTGCTGGGTGACTGCTAAAGCAGGTGGCCTGAGGTTTTACCCAGAAGGAGATAGGGAAGCAGCAGAGGTTTCTAGCCTAGTGATGGCTTGACCTGGATGCTTATGGCTGCAGTGTGGACAGTGAATTGTCAGGGGTCAAAGGAAGAAGGAAGCCAACAAGGTGGCCACTGCAAAATCCTGGAGAGGGGGATCATGGCTTGCTTTGGGGCAAGAGTGACAAGGGCGGGGATGTGCTTAGGACCTGGGTCACTTTCACAAGGCGGAGCCTGCTATCTGAAACTCAGTACCCTCAAAGCACCAGTGTGTGGGGTTTTGGAGGAGTTGAGGGACTCCATGCAGCTGGAAGCTCAGGTGCTCTGCCCAGATGTGACCGACGTCTCTGCCAGAGTCTCCAGTGAGGGATGAGCAGCAGGCGACGGAGGCGGCAGGGGGGCAGCAGAGATAGAACATGTAGCCTCGGCAGCAAGTGGGTGTCAGGCCCCGCCGCTGTGACTTCTGGGTACAGCTCCAGATCTGTGGAACTGCAGTACTCGGGACAATGATACTAGCCAGCCCAAGGGGTAATTGCAAGAGCTAACTGAGATAGAGGCCAGAGGAGGACCATCCAGCCGTTACCGTAGTAACATGCAGCCTGTCCTGCCTCTCTCCCGGAAGTGCCCAGCATGAGGCAGAAGAGCTAGCAGGGCTGTGCCCAGAGAGGGGGCTCAGTGGACCACGGGGAGAGCTCTCCGCCCTCCACAGACTCTGTCCTAATATCTTGTTATCGAGAAAGTGACAAGTTTGCAATCTATAATTTTCTACTGAAACAATTTCTACAAAATACTTAGCAGAATGCCTGCAATGTGTTGGATGCTCAGACAGCAGCAGTCTTTTTCCTCTTTTGAAATGTAACTTTACTTTTTAATTTTCTAACCAATGCATGAAAACAGAAAACTGTACCTATGAACAGAGTACCATGTGATGTTTTGATCCACGTACCCATTGTTCAGTGTTTAAATCAGGTTAAACATGTCTGTCTCCTCAATCGTCTATCGTTCCTTCATGGTAAAAGTTTCTGACATCTTTCCCTCCAGCCTTTTCACATACCCAGTACATACTTGTCATCTACAGACCGTCTTGTGCAAAAGTAGCCCCTCAGAACCTCCTGCTCTTACTGACTGTAACTAGTACCACTGGCCAGCCTTCCCACCTCTCCCTCCGCCCACCTGCCCACCCTCCTGGCCTCTGGCCTCTGGCAGCCAATGTTCTAGTCTCAACTAGGACATCAGCTTTATATTCCAAATGTGAGTGACATCATGTGATCTTTCTGTGCCTGGCTTATGTCCTTTCCCATGATGACTTCCACTTCCATCCCTGCTGTCTCAAATAACAAGATGTCCTTCTTTGCATGGCTGGACGCTATCCCACGGTGCGTACGTCCCATTTCTTTATCGGTTCATCGTGGATGGACACTCAGCCGGTTCCCACTTCTTGGCGATTGTGTGCAGCGCTCCAGTGGAGGCGGGAGTGTGGGTGTCTCCTCGACAGTCTGGTGTCGTTCCGCTTGGGGATTACCTGGCGCATATCTAAAATGGCTGGCAGACAGGACGCTGAATGCTTCCACCATGAAGGAACGACAGATGGAGGAAGAGTGTGTGTGTTTTAACCTCTTTTGTTTGCTATATACCCAGATTGCTGGATCACGTGGTAGTTCTTGTTTTTTGTTTTTTATAGAATTGGATCTAGACCCAGATGGGCTGGAGACAGTGAAAGGTCACTCAATGTCCAGGCTGCAGCTTTCTGGAATTGCCAAAGTAAAAGCTGAGAACTCTGGCCACCCCAGCAGGCCACGCTCAGACTCAGTCAGGGACCCATCAGTCATAGGTGCTCGTGCGGTTCGGACATGTCAAGGTCGCGTTAGTCTACTCTCTCGGGCACCTCTGGAGCTGGGCTGGCGAAACAAGTGTCCCGGAGCCCCACCTCTGTGGATCCCACGGCCTGGCTGCTCTTCCCGGTGCGTGGACAGGGTGATCCCAGAGCCAGCAAGGGGACGACGGCTTCCCAGGTTCCCTGTCTCGGGAGCTCCTGGTAGGCCTCTTCCGAAGACCTCTTCTGCATGTCCCGCCTCAGCCGAGCCCCAGAGCCCATTTCTTCAACTCCAGCAATCGTTTTGCAAAGCAGTGCCCTCTGTTAAATACCTTTCTGCACACAACCACCAGTGTGGTGCCTGCGGATGCCCGCTGGGCCCCGCAGACTCAGCAGGTCTACCTTTCAAAGCAGCCCCTTCCCGGGGCACACAGGCCAGGATCCTTCAGGTTGAGCCGGACCCTCTTAGAAGGCTTCGTGTGGTGCTGAATTTGAGCTGCTGCATGCACTTAAATGGCAGGATTCATCTTTCGTCAGCCGCCTTCCCAGCATCTTCCCTTTTAAACGGAGAGGTCCACAGCTATGTCTAGGTCAAATTTTGGAGACTGTCCACATGTGGCTGAAGCGATTTCCTCTGTCTCCTCTCAGTCAGGAGTGATGTGAATTCACTGTTCTCACCCAGGGATTCCTTAGGAAGCGAGCACTAGGTAATGAGAAGAAATAGTGTGTCGTGTGAGGAAACACTCACTGCCCATGCATTTACATAAAAAGCACAGTGCTTCCTGCAGCCAGATATTGTTATTAGCGTCCACTGATATGCAACATTGAGAACTGACCACAGCTAATGTGTTTCTCTGCCAAGCAAAGCTAGATCTTGTCTCAGGGCTAAAAATAAATAAACAAACAAAAATCAAGGTGAGTGTTCTGATTCTTCCCTAGCATGTTTAAAAAACGCATTCCCTCATCCAAATAAGAAGGAGGGTCAGGAATGATCAAGCCTGTATCACACCAGCTATGAAGTTGAAAACTAGAGAAATGGAAATTCGGAGACTTGGCTCCATCTGAATTTATCTTTTCAATTTCACACTTGGGCCGTGAACGGCTTGTTTCTTGGTGGTGGTGGTTTTGTTGTTAGAGGACGTGTTTCCGAATATTCTAGTAGTAAGATGCTATTGTGTTGTAACCTATTTCCCATGTGCACCTGGAGGCAGAATTATTCAACTTAGACAATGGTTTTCAAAATTATCTGACTTCAAATGGATTTATGGATTCACAGAAAAGAAAGAGCTTTCCCATCTTCAGGTCACTTCCCATCTGAGCCCCCCACCATCACCTTGGTTTTGCTTTCTTTTATTTTTGTTTGTTTTTGTCCCTGTTTGTCCTCATTTTTCTCTTGGATGTTTTCTTTGGTTTTGTTGATCAGGTGGATGGCATTGTTTCTTATGGATACAGATTTTCTTATGGAAGTATGAAGTCTCACATAGGAATTTGTTAGCCCTGGAGAGGGCTGAGAGCCCATCACCTGGAGCAGAGGTGAGGTCGGCGAGCACTTTGGATCTGCACAGCAGCACTGCATCCTGCAAAGCCTGTTCACACAGCCGTTGAAGTCACACTGCCCCTTGGAGCGAAACCGGAGTGAAGAGGCCTATTGCATGGCAGGAATTTAAGACACGATTATTTTGTTTTTCTTTCCTCAGGAAATTTACCAGAGTTACTTTCTTCTGTAAATGCACACTTTTTTCTTTACAGAGCACTTTAATTTTACCTTTTTCTAATGAAAATGGGAAGCAGAGTGCATCAAAACGACCAGCACTAGACCACAGCAGAGGACTCCTTGCTCAATGCCTGCCTAACTTTGGGCTCCACCGCCTGAGAGGACAGGTGCCTCTGCATTCGCACCTCGCCCAACCTGAGGATTCTGAACCTGGGTTATTGCTGCTCCTACTTCATGCCACCAGCACGTTTTTGTTCTTTCCCTAAGATTCAATCCATAGAGGTGACAAATATGATAACTAAATTGTACTTACGCCCTGATGTACTAGCCAGCTTTGCATTACTGTAAGAAAATACTGGAGGTGGCTGATTGTGCAAAGGTTCAGCTGTGAGATTTGCTCTCAGCTTTGGAGGCTCCATTTCAGTTGGGGACCTCATGGCAAATGGCCATGGCTGTGACAGGACCACAGATCAGAAAAAGGAAGCACATCTGGAGCCAGGAGGCAGAGAGAGAGAGACACGGGATCCCACGGTCCCTCTCATGGGCACACACAGATGACCTCCAGACACCACCACTCAAGGCCCTGCCACCTCCCAGCAGCATCTTCCAGGGCTTCACCCCAGCAGGCCCTTGGGGGACACATGCCCCACCCATCCCCAGCTCCTGCTGCAGCCAGGTGGCCCCATGCGTCCCTCCTTGGTGTCCTGTTGCTGTGTCGCACACATCCTTTGGGGCCTGTGTCATCGCCCACCTGTCACCGCAGCTGGTTGTGTTTAGTGGGCTACCCGCGGTCGTGCAGCCTTCTGGTGTGTGCCTGTCTGCGTGGCCTGGCTTCTATCCCAAGGGGCCACCCTTCTCCTTCCGCAGCCTTGCTGTGTGGTCTGGGAGAATTACTTAACCTCTTGGAGCCATTTGAAAAATAGTGATGAGGTTTAAATATAGTCAATCTGTGTGGAGAGCTTAGAAAAGCATCTGTCCCCGAGGGCCTGTGTCAGCTGCAGTGACGAGGATGAAGGTGACTTAGAGCCTCCTGCTCAGTAAGTCCTCGCTCCGGTGTCCAGCAGTTTGCGACAGGACTTGGGGAAGAACATGCCCGGTGTCTCTGCCTGATGGTGGTCTTTTCTCAGATGGAGAAGATCGCCTTCACACACCGCCTCTCCCTTTTTCTCTGAGAACTTGTCAGGGAAATAACAGGCCCTGGTATAAACCTCCCCTTTCGGGCTCCTTTGCTCCCATGTAGGGTCATCTGCAGAGCTGTGGTTTTTCTGATCAGGGATCCTTTATAATCTGCCTCACTGAAGGTTATCCTGGTGTGGGGGAGGGAGGAGAGGGTGCTCGTGAGGCAGCCTGAAGATGACCCCACCTAGCAGGACTGGTGGGACTGAAGTTGGAGGAGCTGCCACGCCTCCTGCCATTCCGGGAAAACCCAGCTCTTCCTGGCTTTCATTCCTGGCAGCTGACCACAGTCTCTACCTGATGCACATGGTGACCTTCAGTGTGACCAGCTGGGGGGTGTCAGCATTGTGCCTCCTGGAAATACTCAGCATTCGCATAGTGGTGTCTGCCAGCTGTCGCCCCGCCACTCAGGTCTCAGTGCTTCTTCCCACACAGGCTCCATGTCACACTGGCGCTGGGGACTCTGCCTGACTCTGCCCAGTGTGGGACTCCAGGTGTGTGCGGACTCCAGGTGACCACTTCGCCTGCTCTTCTGAGTGACTCAGGAGGAGCAAAGTCCCACTCTGAAGCGCAGGCCAGGAGCTGCACAGCCGCAGTGTGGCTTGCCCCCTCCCTCCTGGCTGTGCTGTTCCTGAGTGACAGGCCTGCACTGAGCTTCCAGAGAATGGCAGGCTGTCATGTCGATTGGGTAAAGCCCCAAGATGGTACGGGTTCTTTATAACTGAAGCACATGTAGGGACTAAGAGATAAAAGTGCAGCTGGGCCTGGTGGATCAAGCCTCTGGGAGGCTGAAACAGGAGGATCCCAAGTTTGAGCCCTACCTGGGCACCTTAGCAACATAGTGAGACTCTGGCTCAAAGAATGAAAAGGTCTGGAAATGTAGCTCAATACTAAGGTCCTGGATTCAATCCCCAGTACCGCATATTAATTAATTAATTAAAACAATAAAAAATAAAATACAATCTCGACATGCAAATATGGTGAAAGGTACAGCCCCAGAGGGTACAGAGGCAGGAGAGGAACAGAAACTGTTCAAAACTTGGGTGAGTCTTAAAACCTTAAATAGAAAAGTATATCCTATGACACAGTGATTTCCGGAAACGAGATGCTACATCCACACAAACCTTCACACTCAGTGTTCTCAGCACCATCTTTCATCAGAGCCAAGCATGAGAAAGAACAGGAGAGTCTATGAAATGATGGGCGGATGGACGCCGCATGTTCTGCCCAGATGCCGGAGCACTGTGGCGGGGCGAGGAGCAGGCCGTCCAGGTGGACGGGCTGACCCCAAGATGTTACCCGGTACTGCACACTCCATTTACGTGAAAGTCTGGAAGAGACAATGAACATCCGGGAGACAGCAAGCGGATCAGCAGCCGCCTAGGTGGACTGTGAGGGGGCGACAGACCTTTCCAGGGTGATGGGGATGTCCTGAGGTTTATCTCTAATAGTGAATTCTTGACTTGATCTGTTTAATTAAAATCACTTTACCATACACTTGAAATGAATGAATTAAATATTATTCAAAATATGTATCAGTAAAAATTTTGTAGCACCTTGTATAGTTTTTAAAAACTTTTTGAATACCTACTTGCAGTACATCATGATCACATTCCTCGTGGGGAGTTGGTGCGTGTACACAACCCATCCTAATTCTTTTTTCACCCCCTTTTCTTCCCCTCCCTCCCTCTCCCTCTGTCTCCTGGTTCTCTTCACTTTTGCAAAGATCTCCGTCTCCCTGTTTTGTATTATCTATCTTTTATTTGGCTCTTTATTTATATTTCGGGGGGCTGGGGATTTAGCGCAGTGGTTAGAGTGGGTTTCTCATAAGAGAGAAACCATGTGATAGTGAAGCTTGTGTGTCTGATTTATTTCACATGACATTATGGTCTCAAGGTGTGTCCATTTTCCTAACACTGACTCAAGTTTATCCTTCTTTATGGCAGAGTAGTACTCTGTTGTGTGTAAATACCACGTTTTCTTTGTCCGGTCATCTGTTGATGGCCATATAGGCTATTTCCAAGGTTTAGCTTCTATGAGTTGTGCTGCCGTAAACCCGGGTGTGCACGGATTGCTGCGATATGATGTCTTGAACTCTGTCGGAAGACGCCTCAGAGGGGAGTGGCTGGGTCGGACGGGATGGTTTTTAGCAGGGAATTCCTCCTCCCTGTGTACATGTGAGTCCTTCAGGGCCGAGGGGGAGGGTGGAGAGTGGGGCACGAGTGTCGGCTGCGCTCCTGCTGCGAGCTTGAGGGGACGTCGAGGGACAGTGGTGAGGGCTGCCGGTGTGGGCTTTGTCACCCATCTCTCTTGGTCACAGCAGGAATATTCACAAAGCGCTTCCTGAGTGTCAACTGTCCGTACACAGAGACGCTTCTTAATCTCAGCAGAGCCATCAGTTGAACTTACTTCGTCATTACCATGTTGTGTGGTGTTAACGACTCCATTCCTGACATTCAGCTCCCACTGGTAGCTGTGGATAGACTCACAGAAGATCATCAGTTCTTCTTGGCCAAGATGATAACGAAGAGCTGGAATGAGTCAGTGTGTTGTCCTAAAACCATCAGACATTGTGCAGCCCAAGCCACCCAGAGCGCTCGCCCCATGACCTTGTCGTGGATGGCAGGGATTTCACGCTCGTGGCCCACGCGTCCTTAATGAATTGAATTTCATGCTTTCGGCCCACGCGTCCTTAATGAATTGAATTTCACGCCCTAAATTTCTCTGATTGGAAATCACATTTTTCAAGCACTGGGATGGAGTGGGTGTTCGCTGTGCCGCGTGTCTGGCGTCATGAATACATGTTCCAAGCATCAGGCCGCATCACTGCCCCAGCTGTTCACGGTGGACGCAGCTCCTCCAGAAGGCCATCGGTCATAAGTGTCCCCTCCCCACCTGCGTGCGACACCAATGATGAATCCCAGCATCCTTTCCCGCTGCGTCCTGACGTGGCTGCAGGCAGTGGCATCGGTGGCCGTGATGCTGAGTCCGCTTGCTAACCCAGCACTGGAGGAACCAGATGCCCGAATGGGGATGTCGTCCACACGTGGCTTCTGTGACAAGACCGCACGGACATGGGTGTTGTCACCTGCTGAGGACGCCTGGCGTCTCATCGCAGTGCTGTCACTCCACTGGGGCTTATTTCCATCTTTAGCTTTATTCTAGTTTGCGGAGCACTTTTTATGTGTATGTGCAGGAAGAAGGAACATAAAGCAAATTATCAAATTACACATGTCCAATTTAGAATGTCACCCACATCTGTCTAAATGAATGTTTGTGTATGTTTTGTTTCCCACATTGGGACTAATTTGTTTTTCTTACTTAAAAATCGTCACGTATATTCTTCCAGATGGAAACACACAGACTGAATTCCTTCTCTTAAAATATCTGCACAGTAGTCATTTTATCATAATTTATTTCACCTATTGGCACATAATCTCCTCTAGAATTTTTACTAGTGTAACTATTCTGTGCGTGCTCTTCCTGACCGGTGACTTTATTTCTGTGTGTAGATCCCCAAGTGAGATTTACGGCTCAGCGTCAGGGTGTGTTTGATCTGCATGAGTAACCACCAGATGAATTTCCAGAAGGTTAAAGCGATCCATTCGCCAGGGAGTCTGCACCAACTCACTCACCATCTCGCCAAACCCACACACCAGCCCGGCTCTTGCTAATGTGTTGAAGGCAAACGCCGCCTTGGCGGTTAGGTCTGCCACCTCTGCCTCCGGAGGAGAAGGCTTTCCGATGTCCCCTGGCCTCACCCGTCCCCTCTTCTGCAACTGGCCACACTCTTCAGACGTCAACACTGCGCCGATTTAGCCCTCTTTTGGTTATGCTTATGGTGACTTCTACCAGAAAAAATTTTACAAATATATATAATATATATGCCTATATATTTTATTTTTGTCTTTCGCTAATGAAGTTTCCACATACCTGAATATGTAAATAGTCTCTTACATATGAACATCCGTGCCAGTGGGAGGTGGGCAGGGGAAAATGTGGAAATGCGTTTTCTTACATTGCTGTGTGGTTTGACTATGAGTAGAATTTATAATAAAAATAGTTTAACCTAAAGGAAAGAAGGAGGAAGGTTCAACCATGAAGGAGCAGAAATAAGGGATTATTTGGGGTTGTGTGGGCTAGAGCTGATTTTTGTCTCCGTGGTTGTGGTCATGTTACTCCACACACTGGTGAAAATTAATAGATCAACATACCGAACTGAATCGTACCCATATTCATTTAAAAAATAAAATGAATAAATTATGGAAGGTGAGAACTTCCCCACTATTTGATGACTTGAATTTTACCCTGGTGACAAAGCTTGGGAGTAGTTCAAAACTAAAGAGAAATGTTTGCTAAGTTACTTATAAACTTAGGCACAAAAATCGTACATGAGATATTAGCCCATGAGATCAGCACTATATTAAAAAATACGCCCATGCATGGTTGATCTTGGAATAAAGCCGAATAGCAATTCAGCGTTAGAACATCTGGGTCAGTATGAGGCTCTCTCTGGCTGGAGGGTTCTTGGCCTCAGCCGCGTGGCGTTTGGAAGAGTTAATGTTTGCCACTGGGGTCCCGGCAGCGGTTCCCTGGGAGCTGTAGGGTGCCTAGCGTGTTCTTGTTTGCCACCACTAGGTGTCACAGCCCTGGTCCCGCTGGACGTGATGATCAGAACTGTCCGTGCCCTGGGGAGGGGACCGCTCCCCTAGATGAGACCCGCTGGGTTCTCCCATTTGGTTAGCAGAAGGGATGAAGAAGCACGGACATCTCTGTGGATGCTGAATGAAGATGTCTCCTAGAACTTCATGCAAGTCTCCCATTTTGAAAGAGACCACAGATTGCCCAAGGTGGGGGTCACACAGAAACAGACAGGAGTGAACTAGCTGCAGCCGCATGATCCTGCTGATGATGCGCACCTCCCGGGGGTGAGACGTGGGATCACGGCGAGACCCCGGAGTGTTCCTGGGGTGTTTCTCGCATGAACACGGGAGCTCTGCACTGTCCGAAGAAGGTCGTGGGCTGCCTTAGTGGGAGACAGGCATCAGAGGAAGAGGTGTCCCACCCACTGTCCCCGTGATGGCTATGCCCAGCAGGTCCTCGCAGCCCCGTTGGCTTCTCGTGTCTGCCTCGTGAGAAACGCCCGGCTCTCTGGTGAAGAAGCCAGGCTGGTGGCGAGAGTCTGATCTTTCCCTGCTGTTTGCCTCATTGTCTGATGGGCCTTGAGTGGTGCCCGCTCTGGGGTCTGTGCTCTGTCCTCAAGCTGGTAGGGAGTGGACGGCGCTCATTAGCAGCGAGCATGAGTCTGGCACGGGGGGTGGTGTGTGGAATATGATCGACAACTGTCCTTGCAGACGGCAGTGCTCAGGGTGAACCTGCTCAAAGAGTGTAATCGATCGGAAGGAGCTTCCGCAGGTTACTCAGGATATTCTAAAAAGAGGAAATGTTGCAGCATCTTCACCATGTGGTGCTCTACCAGGAGCAGTGGTGGGACCCTCCTTCCCGCAGAGCCATAGCCAATCTCAGGAACGGACCACAGGTGGGGCACACGGGGAGGGACACGGGAGTCGGTCTCAGCGACAGAGTGAGGGCAGGCTGCAGGGGCTCTGAGCACAGTGGGTGGCTGTGGATGGCTGAGAGGCGAGGACTCAGGACGCTTGTGCCATTGAGAGACGGTGGAGTCTGAGGCCACGGCTGTGCGTGCTGGGTCTAAACACGACTCTGAGTGTACGTGGACCCGAATGCTGCATGGTGCCGCGTCAGTGTGCACGATCTTTACATTTTCCTGTGTCTGTAACAGTGCATTTAATGAACAGCAGCAGCACCCGTCCACAGCACCCTTGTCCTCAGTCACCCGGGACTCAGAATCCTTGTCAGCACCACCATCTGGGACGTCACTGGCACATTCTGCAGGCGGCCTTGTAAGAGCGTGAGGATTTGGCCAGTGGTCTTAAATTTATGTGTGTAATAATGTGAATTTTCTGATGTTGCTTTGGTCAAAGAGTGAGATATGAGAAAAATAATTGGCCCCCAAAATAAATTAGGCTAGGAGACTCCCACCACACAAGCATAAATTAGTTTGCCTTAAAATCAGTTGAGATAGGACTGTGTACAATCTGTAACCCCTCTTACCATTTCTGAGACAGAAGCCTGGGGTTTGGCATCGTGGAAGATAACCGCTTCCCATGGGGTGGGGTTGACCATAGATGCAGTGTAGAAACTACAGAACAAACACTCACAAGAATATTCAGGATTCTCTTATTGTGAAAAATAGAAAATACTCCTTGAGGTGGATTAACCATAAGAGATGATATTGGCTCATGTAACCAAAGAGGCAGGAGTTGTTTTTCATTTTGCCAAAGCTTCGATAATTACCTTAAAGGATGTCATCAGGTGCAGGGTCGCTCTCTCTCCTTCATCTCAATTCTGTGAGCAGTGCCCCTGCTACTCTCCTGCCAGCACCATCTCCCTCATGGTGGCAAAATAGCTGCTGCTGTATCTGAGCTCACATCTTTGTCCCAGAACATGTAGGGAAGAGACTCTTACAGGAGGCCCATTGGTACTTCAGGGATTCACACTTCCTCTGCTGATTTGGGGCTACATCCCTACGTCTGAAGCCATCATAATCAAGACTGTTGGTCCAGCTCAGGGTTCAGTGGGGGCCCCAGATTCTGAGGGTAGTGTGCGTTTCACCTGAACCTGCAGATGCGCCAGGAAGCGGGGATACTAGGAAAAATCCAGGAAAGATGGCAGCTGTGTTCTTCACCTCTGATCCCCACGACAGAATCCCACACATGGGGTGGCTGAGCACAGCAGACACACATTCTCCTCCAGTTGTGGAGCTGGGAGTCTGGGATGCGGGCATGTGCAGGGCAGGGCCCCGCCGAGGGCTCCGTGAAGACCTGTCAGCCTTCGCTTCTGGTAGCCGCAGGTGACCCACCCTTCCCTGGCTGCAGGTGCTTTGCTCCCTGTCACACCACGGGTCCTCATCACCACAGTCTCCTGTCCTGGCTGTGTCATGAGGACGGCAGTCGGCAACTCAGGGCCACTGTAATCCAGGATGACCTCACTGTAACTGTGCTAATGACAACTGAAGAGGCCGCATTTCCACGTGAGGTCCCTGAAGGATGGACACGAATATTCGGAGGACACTGGTAAGCTGTCCAGAGAGGAAAGAGCCTGCGCTGCAGGCAGACAGAGCTGGCCCAAGCTGAGTGAGGCCACGGCCAGCCAAATAGGATGGCGCTCGCCCGGGAGACTCAGCTCTAGGCGGGAAGGGAGGCCACAGTAGAGCAGCTGTCTCTGCCCCTTAGGATTTGGTTGCTAGGACTGCCCATAAAGATGGCCCTTAGGGATGGCCCTGTTGCTCTCACTGCCCACCTGAATGTGTTTAGTGGCTTCAGTGCAGCATGTCAGTGTCAAGATGGAGGGCAGCAGGTGTCTCCTCAGCTGAGCACATGGCATCGGGTAGGACATGGAGGGGACTCGGTGAGTGTGAGGGCCAGGGATGCCTGAGCCCCCGTTAGTTCTGTAGGTGGCTCTTGAGCTATGGCACCTCAGGGCCACATGTCTTTTGAGGAGTGTGTCGAGGCTCTGGCCAAGATGATTCCCTGTCTGGGCCCACTCCCCATTCAGCCACTCATTCACTCACTCTATTTCTTGCATATTTTTTAAGTTGTGAGAATATGAGTTTTTCTCTGTCTTGACACTTTTCCTGTTCCAAATGGTCCGCAGTAAGATGCCATTGCACACTTCCTGGGTCGATTGTGACCAAAAGGAAGAGAGGTGACAGGTACAGGTGAGGATGTGCAATGAGGGCGCCCTGTGCATGGTGGCAGCCATGTGGAAAGCAGTGTGGAGGTCCCAGCAAAAACCAACAGCAAAGTCATGTTGCAGTCCAGCCGCCCTCCATGGTGCATATCCATAGGAAACGGGATTGATGTGTGGAAGAGATATCAGCCCCAGCATGACAGCAGCACTAGCCACATTCATCAAGAAATGGAAGTAACCTCAAATGCCTGATGCACATAACTTAATAGAGGGGAAGTTTAGTTTGGCTCACAGTTCATAAGTTTCAGTCCATGTTTGTCAGGCTCAACACAGAAACAGCTTGGTGGGTCTGGGTGAAGGAGAGATGCTCACATCATGGTGGCTAGGAAGCAGAAAGAAAAGGGAGAAGCTGAGAAGGGTTCACTTTCACAACTTCACACACTGCCCTCTCAGGGGCACACTGCCTGGCCTCTTAGGCCTTCTTCTGAAATCTGCATGGAAGCCTCCTTAACCTGGCAACTCTCGGATTCTGCATGCCTGTAAAGCCAGCAGCACACGGGCAACACCAAAGTATGTCAACAGCTCAAGCAGTGGACAGACCCCCTTGGATCATGACTGAAGAGGCCCCCAAATGCCTGGCTAGCTGAATTTAGGGAAATATTTTCCTCTTCGGCCTGCAGCTCTCTTCCTGAAGCAGAGCCTTTCACTTTGCAGAGCAAAGGATGAGTTCTTTCTGTTTCCCAGGATGGCCTCAAGACATTCTTTCTTTTGTCCTGACTCAGAGTATTATTTTTAATCTTTTCAACAATTTCACTGTCCTTAGCCAAAACATCTCAAGCCCCACTTTACACATGCTCCCTTTCTGGTGAAACTCTAAAACTTCTTAAATGGCTTTTTCCTTCTGTTTCTCAGTGTAAGTCTTGCTTAAAGCCAGCAGCAGTACTCATTGCCACAGTCTGAACACTGGGCTGCCTTGAAATTTCCTCTGCCAATTTAATTAGTCCACCATTATTAATCTCAGTCTCCCACAAAGTCTTGAGACATGAGAAAAATACAGACAGATTTTTCTGCCAGAGCGTAACACGCAGGCCTGGAGTCCAACTATCAGTGGAGTTCTCGTTCTCAGGTGAAGCCTCCTGAGCCTGGCTTTTACCTTCTGCATTTCTATCAGCATCCTGGTCTTCTGTACTCTAACCAGAATCTCCCATCAAGATTAGCTCACAGAATTCTAGGACTTTTTTACCTGGCATCTCCAAAACTTTCCAAACTCCTCCTACAGACCCAGTTCCAAAGTTTTCTGAACTACACGATCAAATGACAGTCACAGCAACAATCTCACTTCTCTGGCACCAAAATCTGTGTTAGTTACTTTCCTCATCAGTGGGACAAATTGTCTGACACCAACTGCTTAAAGGGGGAGAGGTTTATTTTGACTTGCAGCTCAGGAATTTCAGTGTGTGTTCAGCAGGTTTAAACACATGTTTTTGTACCTGTTACCTACTTTTCTCTGACACAGGGTTTCATTAAATAGCCCAGGATTGCCTTGAACTCATGATCCTCCTGCCTCAGCCTCCCAAGTAGCTGGGATTACAGGTCTGCACTACATGCCTCTTACTGTCCCCCCCTTTCCCTGCCACTGATACCCTCTGTTATTCCCTCTCCCTCTATAAAAGCAACATTTTAGATTCTACATGTGAGTAACATCATGTGGCATTTGTCTTTTTCTGTGATCAGCTTATTTCACTTAATATGATATCCTTCAGACTTGTCTACATTACCATAAGTGGCAGAATTTCTGGTTTAAGTTTTGATTCAAATCAAACAGCTATAAAGAAAACATGAGTCAGAGGAATCGGGATACAGACGAGGTATTTCATGACTATTTGGTAAGGTTTCATAGTGATGAGATGGTTATGTTAATGAAGGAGTCCTTAACTTACTTCTACAAGTACACATTGCAGTGAAATATTGTATCTCAATTTGCTTTAAAATAACCTGGTGGGGATGGGAATGGGCTAGTTGAAGCAAGACTGACCATATGTTGAGCATGTTGGTATTTGGTACAGTGATTAATCATAATATTCTCTTTACTTTCATATACAACTGAAATTTTCTGTAATAATGTTTGAAAATAAATCAGGGGGAAAAAAAAGAAACTGCACATTGGAAGGGTCAAGGCAGAGGAAATCTGCACATGTCGTGGCGGCCAGGAAGCAGAGAGGAGGGGCCGGAGAGGGAGATGTGCCCTTCCAGGCCATGCCCCGGGGACCCTCCTCTAACCTCCTCTAACTGCATCCTTCGATGACCTTCCGAAAGCCCCTCCTGTGAGCACGTGAGGCGCTTGGGGGACATTCTCAACCTAAACCGTGGCTGTGGGTGAATGGATAAAGAAAATACATATGTACACAGTGGATGACTGTTGAGCCTTAGAAAAGAAGGCAGTCCTGGGTGAACCTGGCCGATTGTGCTAAGTGAAATAAGACAGGCACAGGTGGGAATACTGAGTGTGCTCACATACACGTGGGATCTTAAGATGTCAAACTCCTAAAAAGAAGAGTAGACTCATGGGCACCAAGGGCCGGGACAGAGGAAATAGGACAGTGTTGGTCCGAGGGTTTAAACCAGTGGCAGTGGACGCGTAGCACCTGTGACTTGGCAGGCTGCTTGTTATTGTCGGAAGTCCTAACGGGTTCGCTATTCGCTGAACTTTCGATTTCAAGATGAGTAAGTTCTGGAGACTTACAGTCCGGCATGGTCACTGTAGGTAGCAACACTGTGTTGTATTCTTGAGGTCTGCTGAAAGCATAGCTCTCAAGTGTGCTCACCACACACACACGCGCGCGCGCACACACACACACACACACACAGTTACTCAGGAAAATGAGGGATGTGTTAGTTAGCTAGACTGTGGTAGTTACCAGTGAATAGGTATATCAAACACAGTGATACTTTACTAAAGCTGGAAAATGGCTTCACTTTTGAATCTGATTTCCTGCTTGCAATGGAGCAGGGGTCACAGAATAAAGTTAGGAATGATCACCACGGTAACATTGCACCTCATTCCTTCATCTGACAGAGTTACTGAGTACTTACCATGTGCTGGATTTCAGTTTCATGAGGGTAATAGTCACAAACACAAACATGTAATTTCAAATTATAATAAGTGCTAAGAAACCAGGGCACAGAAGCAAGAGAAAGAATATGGCCACGTCACTGTTCATCTCCTGAGATGGAGGGTCTGGGACAGGAGCTGAGGAGGAGGCCGCCAGGCAGACCTGTCGTCTCTGCAGATGCGAGCTTGTTTTTCATGATGCAGCCTGGCGGTGCAGCGAGCTGGAGGTGTGTGTGGGCTGTGCTCCGACTGGAGGGTGTGATGAAGGGTTCTGATTCCATTTAGAAACTCCTGTATGAGAACCTATTGAGTATACAACATTGTTAATTCATGGCGGCTGCGATGGTTTTAATTATAATGCATCGGACTTTTCGTGGAGGGAATAATTACTCCTTTTTGTGCATTTCAATAGCTCACTGTCCAAACATCCATAACAGACTTTTCCATATCATTTGACAGTCTGCCTTCAAGAGTAGGCAGAGCACATACTTCCCAAGGGCAAAGTGAGAGTTTCCTCCTCCGTTTGCACGTAGCGAAGTGCTGGGCACGTGGTAAATATCCGTAGGACCTTGAGGAATGTGTTATTGTTCCGGAGGACTGATCGGACTGGGAAGGTGCTTGTGGGGAAGAGGATGTAGCTAATCTCTCCAGCGTCCCCTGTGTTTCTCCAGAGTGAGGAAATCATGCTGTGGGGAATGGCGCAACTTTCTATAGCATTCTTCATCCTCAAACTAATAATGTTGAATAATTCTATAGGGAATTTCAATTTCAAACTATTGAATATTGAATGAAGATTTAAAAATGTATTAGTGAGATATTGGTTGGCTCTGGGCAGCAGAATCTCAGCAAGGACGATACTTGCACAGCGCCCGACCCGGTTTGGGACTCTGTGGGCCTGGACGCTGCCCCTTGCTAACATCAGGGTCTGGGCTCATCCCTGTTCTTTGTCCTAGAAATGTGACTGTCCTTTTGGTGTTGAGACAGCCTTCTCCTGGCCTTCCTTCTCAGCAGGAGGAACAGTGGGGTAGGTGGGGCACAGATAGCAGGGCAGCAGACATCTCCAGACTGCTGTGTAGGCTTCTACTTTCTAAAATTCAGGCCACTTGGGATTGGCCACCCACAGACACCAGGGAGGTGGTTGCCCTCTGTTCCTCAGAGCCGAGTTCCTCAGCAGCCTGGTTCTGCTAATAGGAAGGAAAGGAGGTCTAGGGTAGGCCATGGCCAGCCCCTCACAGATCTTGGAGCAGACAGATCAGGCCCAGAAGCACCCCCAGCTTTGGGCAGAGGCCTCTCATGTTTTCTTAGGGGCAGGAATTTGGATTCCACCCAAATGGTGAGTGTTTGGGGTACATTTTAATAACCAAGAAATTTCTTGTGGTTTTTTTTTCGGGGGGGGTCACTTTGAAACAGGGTTTCCTGATATTTTGGCTGATTATTCTAATGTGCATCATCGATAGACTGCTTTTCAAAACAAATGAACAAGAGCCATGGGTTTTTAGGTACTGTATTTTAGGTACATTGTCCTTTGGCAATTGTAGTTTAAGGGGAGGATTAAACACAGGTACCCTGCGCTGTGAGCTGCCTTGTACAGTACAGTAAAGCAGTGAGAAAGTGACGCATATGTAACAGCAGAGAGCGCAGAGGAGACAGGAGAGGGGTCCCAGCATGCTGATGGGAGGGGACGGCGGTGCAGGCCAGAGGGAGCCCGGTGCTGGAGAGCCCTCACTGCTCAGAACCGGGCGGCTCAGAATCTCCTGGAGCCCGGGAGCAACAAGGGAACAGGTAGCTAAGGGAAAGGAGTGGCCAGCGTCAGGAACTAAACAAAGACACCGTTCTCTCCATTTTGTTGTGATATTCATGAGATGATTGAAAATAGTCAGATAGATCAAAATTGGCAAGAAAGAAGTGAAATTCTCTCTTATAGGTAATGTAAGTCTGCACTCAGAGAATTTTAAGGAATCAATGGGAAACCTAAAAAAAAAGGAAAAAGAAAACATAACAAGCTTATAAAAATGTCTTAAAATTAACAGTTTCATTTATTTTTTACCAATACATGTATTGGTACATTGTACACATAATGATCACATTCATCATGGTTATTTTGTACCTGTACATGATATATATTGGTTCCCCCCCTTCCCCACTGCTCCCTTCTGCTCCCCCTTTTCCTATTTACAACAGGTTTGTTTATATTTTTCCATTTTAACAATAACAACATGGTTAACAAGGCACCACTCTTATACTGCCAAAAAATGTAGAATACTTAGGACTAAACTTCACAAAGATAATTTAAACCTAAATCTAGAAAACTATCAAATAACCTGAAATGTACCCTCAAAATTGCTAGAAATGGGAAAGACATACCCTGTTCATGAAGCAGTTTTAAGATCATAATGTCAGTGTCCCTTGAGGTAACATAATTTTAATATACTTCCTAAAAAATTGCCATCAGATTTTTTTTTCTGGAGTTAGAGACTTTTTACTGGGAGGAGTGATAGTGCAATAACCACATGGAAATTATATCATTGGGTCTACTGTTCAAGTAGCATTCCAGGAAAATAACACATGACCCATTTTTAAATGCAAATAGAAGACAGAGAGGCCACGAACCCAAGTACTGGTGAATCACTTTATAATCTGAGGGTGGGGAAACTCACCTGCCATAACGGGACTTGGAAACAAGAAATGGGGTAAATATGATGACATAAATAGATGTATGTATGGGATAAAAGTATAAGGGGGTATGAAATTTAACAAACTGGAGAAACACCTTCCACTCCCGAGGCGAATGCTACAGCATCTGTACACATGAGGCGCATAGGAGCTTAAAATCAGTAGCCTCACAAAAAGGGGCAGAGACAAACAACTTGCAGAAAAATTGAAAAAAAGGAGTTTGAAGGGACCATTTAGATTCTAAACATGGAAGCAAGTATGAGAAGCAGCTAAGAGAAGGAAAAATGATTGTTGTGTAGCAACAAGAATTAGAATGAGAAGAAGTGGTGTTACTTTTACTTTTTAATTTTTAAGTATTATTTCATATCTCGACCATGTGCTTGCAATTCCTTAAATAAAAATAAAAATTTTAAATTAAATTTCAGCTGGGGCCTGAGGGCGTAACTCAGTGATAAAGCACTCGCCTAGCATGTGCAAGGCCCTGGTTTGATCTCTGGCAAGATACAGATAGATAGATAGACAGACAGACAGATAGATAGATAGCGTAAGAATCTGCAATTTAAATTTTATTTGATATTTTAAAAGTACATCAGGTTTTTGCTATGTCTTTGGGTCAGCATATCAAAAATGATTATGACTATATATGAGTAGAAAAGAAAGAGAAACTAAATATCAAATGTATCTGGTTAAAAAAATCTAAAAAATAGATGCATATAAAAATATAGTAAATATTTAAATTGTGTTAAGCTTTTATAACTAAATAAGGAATATGACCCTTTACCTTCTACACTCTTCAGATTCACTCCATTTGCTACTGTTTAGCTTCTATTTTGGGCTACAAAATATATCCACGTTCCTTCTATTTTTTTCTTTTCTTTGATTGTTAGCACAGCATTTAATTAAAACAGTTATATAAAGGAATATTTTTCAAGGAAACAAAACTGTATTTGTTCGTGATCATTGCTATGCAAAGAGGAACTATTAAAATGCATGTCTTTCTTGGGTGCTGGGCAGTCGGCTAGGCTGGTGCTAGGCCCAGATGGGTTATTCTACAATACCTCAACCAAACTTGCCTTGGGTGAAATTTGTATTATCCGAATCTTGTCATGAACCTTTGAATTCACAGATGTAAAATGTGCAGACACCAAGGGTTTACAAGATATTACCTCTCAATCCAGCTTATTGCCACAGGGACAGAATAATAATCTCTCCTCCTAACTTTATGTGGAAGGGGAGTATTGATCTGAAGGCAAATCCATTGGTGTTGGAGAAGAAAAACATATCAATAAAGTGTTAAATGTGTAAAACATGTTTTATTAGGCCATTTGAAAATGTATAAGCATGCTGCTCTGCATAAAATAAAATATTCTGTTCGTTGTGTTAACAGCTCTGTAATGCATCAGTCCACAAGGTGTATAGAGACACAGGTCAACGATGAGCCAAAAACGTAGCGGGTTTTACCACCTGGAGACAGGCTCTGCCCAAGACTGAACCTCAAGGTGCCCGATGATTGTACCTTGCTCATGCTAGTGACAGCACAGGAACACGATTACATGCATATGGTGCGACCACTAAGCAGACAGAGCTCCACCTGGGAGGGGGTTAGAAGTGTCAAGATAGCTTATGGAGAGGGATAAGAACCTTTAAATAAGAACCAAGGTAGTAAAATGAAAGAGCTGAGTAAACCTGCTTGCTCAAAGGCACTTGGGTAAAGGGTCTATCATTGCTCTTCCCATGGGCGTTCTGAGGGCCATTATGATGCCCGTCATAGATAAACAGTTTTACAGGTGTGAGCCCTGCCTTTACCTGTTGCTGCTGGTGCACGGAAGGAGGCCTACTCTAAGTCACCAGAATGGAAACCCCTGGCTCCCTGTGGCACTTGAATTCACATGAAGTCGAGCAAGAGCGCAGCTCTTCTGTGGCCCTAGCTATGTTCCTAGCCTCACTCCACCTGTGGCTGCCATACTGCACGGTGCAGACACAGAATATGTCCAGCAAGGAGGAAACTGTGCTGGGTAAAGTTGTCCCAGAAGGAACAGAGGAGCCCCTGGCTCCAGTTAGAGAAGCATTTATGCTCCAATAGAACACTTAGAACCTGAATGTGATGTTCTGAGGAGCCTGAAAATTCAAAAATCGATGTCAATAGATACCCCATCAGGCAGAAATCACTGCTGTTGCATATGGAGCAGGAGGCTTCCCTGCAGAAGCAAGTCAAACAGGCGTTTGTCCCTCACGGGTTAGGCCCCGGGGACTATTTTAGGTTCTGACAGGGCTGAGTAATGTGGAGATGCTGGAATTCTGGGAGAGACAGCCCTGTAGTGAGACATGCAGTGGAATGCAGAGGGTGTGAATTCGTTATTTCTGTCCTTGTGGTGTGGTAGGAAAAACACATGTTCAGAGTAAAAAGTCTAGAGCTAATTCATGTCTTTGACATTTACATGAACAAATATAAGGTGAGCTTTCAAAAGAATCTTTGGAAAAGATGGAGAATCCTTGTACTCAGGTCCTGAAGAAGATTTTTTTTATATATTTATGACATTTTATTTTGAACACACGCCAAAATTACTATTTTAAGAAGTCTATAACTTTTGAGACAGCAGTATGGGAGAAATCAGAGATTACCATAATTGCTTATGGGAAAAATGATGTCACCCCAGATACTTGTAAAAATAAAGCTTTCCAAAGAAAATGTTGTGCAGTGGATTCACAGCCATAGCGCAGGGCTGGGGAGGGGAGGACCCTTATTTACTCACCAGTAACTGTGTGGGAGACGCCACAGCTAGCCCTCACCCAGTCAGTGCTAATTTCAGAGACTTGCAGGCTTAAATAGGAGATGGTTTTAAACAAAGTAAGCTGAGGAATTTGCAGTATAATAAAAGCTTAGTTATTACTCTAAGGGAATGACCACATGGCTGTCAACAAGACCCACATGATGTAGCCAAAGGCAAGATGGTGCTGTAGGTAGTGATTAAAGCTCAGGACTGCAGACCTAGAGGACAGATGAGAAACAGCCAGCAGAATGTCTGGGCGAGGGGCTGGGGATTTAGCTCAGTGGTTAGAGTTCTTGCCTCGTAAGCGCAGGGTCCTGAGTTTGATCCCCAGCACCCTAAATAAATAAATAAAATGTCTGGGAGGAGTTCTCTTGGCTTGGAGTAGAACTCACTGCACCACTGTCAAGTGTGGCTATGCGTACTCTGTGACTGCTTAAGAAAGGTCTGTGAGAAACACAGTCGGTCAGGAAGGCACAGAGAGGATTTCTTGGGACATGGAACAGAAAAAACATTTGTAGAACAACACATCACTGTGAATATACACAGCGTGTGCTCTGTAAGTCCATGAGCTGCATGTATCTTCTGAAGACGGCTGTGCAATTGTTGAACAAACTGATGAGCTCATTTGTGTCCCTAAGGACCTGTATCTCAAATTTGGTGAAAAATTTAAATTGGAGGCTAATTCTCAACAGGAAGATGAGAGCATCCCTCCTGCCTGGGTTGACCTACTTGGACATTCCTTACCTCAGTAGCTGTGTGAGATCCAGGATGGCCACATTAGCTGACCTGTGCTGGAAGGATCAGAGGACACAGCACCCATGTAAAGAATTAGCGCTTGGGGTGTTAGGGACCTTCCCTCTGCCTCATGCCTCCATCCGCATTTTCTATCAGGATGCACTGTGTGGACAGAGACCTACCCAGCAGCTACTCAAGCATCAGTCTTTCCAGACGCGATCGTCCCCGGGCTGGACCCAGATTCAGGCAGCCGCTCCACTTTTACAGTGGCCAATTATTTCCCAAGGTGTCAGCCTGATACATATAATTTTTAGACAACCGGCTGAGCACACTCCCTGGTGGGTCTGTGGCTTTGTGGGTGGCAGGTCACCTCCACATTATGGATCATGCCCTGAGGAAGAAGCCAGCTGGTGTATCTGAGTCTATTCACGTACAGCACACTGGCCAATGATCTGATGGCATACACACCTCTTTTCTAGAATTAATCTAGCCCTTCAAGTGAATCAGTATCGTATTGTGGTAGTTTGCTTTTCCATCTCTAAACAGAAATAAATGCATTGGTTTTCTGATTATGATAATCACTATTTGAATACTCAGTATAAAAACATTCAAATTTTAAAGTATATAGAAAAGAAACACATATTCTAAAAAGATGTCATCCTCCACAGCATTAGCAGGGTTGGTGGGTCTCCCCGTCTTCCAGGCCCTGTCTGTGCACTGATAAATGTGCCCAGCTTTCTAGGCCAGCCAGACACTGGAGTTCCGTTCCCGTGTACATCTCCAGGTGAGTGAACGAGGCTGGCTGTTTCACATGCATTATTAGGCTGCATAGTACGAGCTTTCTGACATATGGATGTGAAGTAAAATCATGTTCAAAGATGTGTATTTACTGTTTATAGGTATCTGGTGTTTTTCACACTCCATATGTAAAGAAATGCTGCTGTTTATTTTATACAGAGTGAGAACAATATGGGAGTTTTGTAATGTTGGTGACAAATTAGCTCCCTAAATTGCTGAAGATGGTAATTCATAACTCGTACAAGAAACTCACTCACACAGTTCTCAGGACCCATGGGGTGAAAGCCTCTCTCATGGTGAGTATTTTTGCTAGAAGAGGAGTACATATAAAAACTTAGAGATCTTTTATACTCCAGGAGTATCGAATGATTGTTCCAACTGTCACACTGCAGTGTGTTGCCCTTTTCTGAGTGTGTGCATGTGAGAGAGAAAGTGTGATGTCCTGAGGGGTCAAGCAGGTGGTCTTCTCTTTCCTCTCTGCCTTGTTCTTTCTTTATTCCTGGGAGAGATGATCAGGCTGGAAACAGACAGACTTCCACAGTGGGCTTCTAAGTGAACAGAATTGGCCTCTGGATGTGCTTAGGAAGAGTTACAGAGGTTCACCTAACTTGTGGCTGTGTGCTGGCATAGGACCCAAGAAACTCAGACTCAGTGTGAGCTACACACACATTATATGCATGCGTATGTGTACACACATATTCATGCACACATACGTATGTGTGTCCACACACACATTTGTCTTTACAAAAAATCCGTAAGTGTACAAACCATTATATCCTCAGAGACTCATGCCTCAGGCAGTCAAAAACCACTAACTTGGAGAGAACTCGATTATTTTTCCTCCGAACAGTTCCCAATGGTGTATGTGAACTGCAGTGTGTAAAGGTCTAAAGCATCTAAGAATAATCTCAGTAACGATTGTGTGAACAAGATGAAAAAAACTAAAGGGTAAGGAATCCAAGTTATTGGATTGGCATTCCACATTTATACATGGCAGAAAAGCTAATATGAGAAAGTGGTTGGCTCACTGCAAGGTCATCTATAAATGTGATATTAGATTTCATTTCACATTAATTTAGATGGTAACAGTTAAATGTTCGTACTACAATTTTAAAAGAAATCCTAAGAGGGTATACAGAAAAATAGCAAAATAAAATTCATTTAGAAGAGACAGTGCTTAAAAATAGCCCAAATAGTCTTTTATAGGATAGAAGTAATGAAAGAAAACACTTGCTACAAGTGAATTATGAAGCTGCATGCTTAAGACAGCAAGTTCTCTCCAGGAGACTACAGAAAGCTTAGGTGGCCCCGGGCGCTGTCCTTGGTGCTGATCGAGAGCCGGACTGGAGACGCCCGTGTTCTGAGCCGCAGGCCCAAGAGCAGGTAAGTGTGTGGTAACAGGATGCGGCATGTGGTGTAGACCCAGATGAAGGGGCAACTGTACTAAGTTAGGACTCCAGGAAAGTCTCTTTCAACTGAGTGCTAGGAATGGAACCCAGAACCTCTCACATGCTAGACAAGCGCTCTACCACGGAGCGACAGCCCCAGCCCCAGGAAAGGTTCTTTCAGAAAAGCAAGTCAATCACCAAGAGTTTCCAAATCCAGGACGAGATCCGTGTAGCATCCATCAGTTGGATACTTCACATTTCTCTATTTTTAGACTTATTGCTGATAAAATAAGTACATTGGAATCAATTTTTAAGAGTCCTAGAATTCTTATAGACAAGGAAATATCCAAAATAGATTATGAGGGATTTGTTTTGCTGCTGTCTAAAAAGTAAGTGACGTTCTGATGGTTTTCCGTTCGTAGAAAAAAAATGCTAAAGAAAAATACCTGAAATCTTCCATGAACTCTTATTTCCCCTTCTTTCTTCAAGATCCAAGGAAGTAATATAATTATTACACAGCATCCTAGGAGTGGGGAACTGAAGGAGAGGTGTCATGGGGGAGCAGGGTGAGTCTTCTTAGAGGAAAGGGGTCACCTTGACCCCCATCTTTTACTAAGCCCCGCAGCAAATCCCGTGGGTTCTACTTTTAAAAAGTCCCCAAAACTGTAAGCCAAAATCCACTTCTCCTCCTTTGTTATTCTCTGGTATTTTGTCATAGGCTTGCTGGACATGTTTGGTATCAGGCAACCGGAAGTTCTGAGGCCACAGGACCTTGTCCTGGAGGCCCTGACTGGGTTTGGAAGGAATGATCCAGGTGGGACCTGTTGCTTGTGTGTAACTAACTCCACCAGAGTCTGTGTAGTGCTGAGTTTGGGTTTACACAGTGCCTATTACAGTCCTGGTGAGTGTTGTCTGGGTCTCCTTCAGCAGCCCAGGACTGAGAACACAACCAGAAGAGGAAACCAGCAGGAATTCAAGGTTTGCATAAGTGGACACATGGCTTGCAGCTGGTCACAGCTGTTGCTAGAAACAACCCAGGGCCCACCCGGTGCCTGCCCACATCCTGGGTCCCTGGTTTCCTGTTGCAACCAGGAACCGACCCACCCACTCCCCACCCACCTCCCAGCCCCACGGCCAAGGAGGAGGAAAGTTTCTCTCCTGCAGTTCCACGGGAACCAGTGCTGTCTTTCCCGTGAGGACTGTGCCACGTGGGCTGGTGTGATACAGCATCTGCAGAAGATGCAGAAGGGTAGTCGTCCCTCCAACCTGTGTCACATGCAGGTCCCCTCCCCGGGGCCTCTTCGAGGGTTCTGAGGGCAATTACAGCCTCCTTTAGCCTCTGGAGAGAAGATCGCTGAGCTGTTGAGGCTCAGACAAGGGTGGGATTCATTCTAGACAAGGTGCAAGTTTGATTTCTGCCATTCAGACCTCACAAACAGGGTTTAGGAAAGTAGTTGAAGATGATAATCGAGACTTTCCAAAGACTTTCTCATCTCGCCCATGGTCGTTCCCTAGCACAGGCAGATCTCAGATATCTCAGTGGGAAGCTTGACCTTTGGAAGACTCTTGCTGCCTTTGGGAGACCCAGGAGATTGTCTGGCCTCCCTGCGAAGGCAGTTCCCTCCCTCTCTGTCCCCAGTTGTACTGAGACTCACCTGAAACTCCCTGTCACGCAGCCAGCAAAGGAAAATCACATCATTCCACCCTTCTGACCTGGATGGATCAATTCACCTCTTTAAATCACTGAAAATCTCCACGAGACACAGAGCGAGGAGGCAGGGGAGCAGGGGCCAGAAGACCACAGGACTTCTACCAGGGGTCAGGCTCCGAGCCCAGCTCTTCATGGTGTGGCCTTGAGGGAGTGGCTTAAGCGCCGTGTGCCTGTACCTCTTCATTTCTAAGGGTAACAGCCAGGCGACTTTGTATGTTGACCTGAGAATGAAGTGAGTTGATGTATATTCTGCATGCTTACAGCAATGCCAGCTCCTCACACAGTCCTGTAATCACTGCCTTTGAGGGGCTTTTCCTCTATAACCCCAACCATGCAGCATCTTCAAGGCCAGATTTGGTGCAAAGAACTCGGTGACAGTGACATTCAAGACCAAGGTCATCACTGTGGTGGACATTGTGAAGGCTCAGCCCAGGTCCCCAAGTGAAGCAGTGTCTTAAGGGGACCCAGTCAGGGGTGCTGCCCTCTTTCCCTTTCTGCAAAGATAACTTATGCTCTGGATTTCTCTCACCGACTACCGACTAAGTGACCAACATGGTACAATTCACAATTTCCCACTAAAATATTGGTAGCTTTCCCACTCAAATGGAACAACTTATAGTTAATTTGAAAAATATTATATATTTCGCTTGGCATAAAGATTATGTATTTTCCCCAAGAACTTTTCTTCAAAGAAAGTGCAAATTACACAACTCCCTTTCCATCCTGCAGATTGGAAAATATTGATGTTGAGTAAATTGGACCCCGAGTTTCATTTATTGGATATTTGAGGTGCCGGGTGAATTGTTTTCACTGTCAGAATAGCCCGGGTGACTGTCTTTGGAGGAGCGGTGCCCACGGTGGGGACTGCTCCACACGACAGGGGCACTGGGTGAGGAGCCCTCATCAGCTTCGAGTGCAGCCTGGGAAGACCCTCCCGATGGGTGGGTAGGGTAAGGATCATGTTTCTGGAGTTTTCATCTTATGTGTTTCCACCACACATCCACCTTCTCATTGCCTTCTCCCCATTCGGCCTTTTGAGCCTCATTTTAACTCCTGGAATAGGAACTGAGCCATTGGGGACCTCCCACTCTCCCCATCTTGTTTCCCAGACTGGAGTTTCTATTGTACACAATTTGACAGATTTGTAATTTCATTTTTTTTCCCCTAGCATGTTCTATCCGACAAACACTTTACCAACTGACCCAGTATTTTCCTGTGGACTCTGCTGCCACCCTCTCTACCATACTTAAATATCCCTTTGTCTAATTCTTTCCAGACTCTCTGCCCTGATTTCTGGTTTATATTGGTTCCTGTGTGCCACACAGTTTTACCTGTGATGGCTTTGTATGATTGTTAATTTTGCCCTCTTTGCTCTCCATTTTCAAAATCAGTATCATTATCTGTAAACCTTTACTTTTTGCACTTAATTTTATAATTTTTTTTCAAATTTCTGATAAAAAGGAAATTTTGTTTGAGAGATTCTCACCCTTTGCTAGATATGGGCAGACAGGTGGATGGATGGAGAGGTGTGAATTTCTATGAAGAGTTCTCTTTGTAGAGAGAGGACAGACTCAGATAAAATGTCTGCATGATGAAACCTTCCCAGTGGAGTGAGTTTCTAGAGGGTAACCCTTCCTATGTTTCCCAGGAGGGGTCCTTTCTTCCCAAGATATAACATTCGCCATGCTCGCAGTTCAAACAACCTCTCTCCTCGGGGTTGAGAGGCGGTCCCTGTCCCACCAGGCATGACTGTTAGGCTTGACTGTCAACTCCCTTGGCTTGAGAGACATCTGGGAGATTAGCGAGGCAGCTTCTGTGTGTCTGGCGGGTATCAGGGTGTGACCCACAGGACTCTCTCTGGTCCTGTGCTTTCCTTCCTGGCTCCTCCCTTGGTCACCACAAGATGAGCAGCTCTCTTCTGCCACATCCCTCCACCGTGATGCATCTGCCTCACTCCTGCTTGACAGCAGTGGAGCCCGCTGGTCATGGACTGAGCCCTCTGAAACCACAAGCCAAAATACACTTTCTTCCTTTACATTGTTCATGTCAGGTTATTCTGTCCTAGCAAGGGAGGTTGTCTGACCCCAGGTGACTGCCACAGTCATGCTGTCTCTCCTTAGTCACTCCAGGCCCCTGGGGCTTGATGTCCAGGAGACCTGAGGATGCAGGTGCTGAATATCTTCCCAGAAAGACTGTGCTTCCCACGCACAGGAATACAGCCCCACAGGAGAGCTCTCTGTCTCTCTGACAACTCTGGTTTGGGGGATTCAGGTGAGGAAGTGACGTCTGGAGCTCAGGCAGTAAACGTGTCAGGTCAGAGGAAAGGAGCCTGCACTCATCACTGAGCCAGGACCAGTCATCGCCAGACTTCAACTACACACGTCTTCACGACTTCAGCCACTGCCTATGGTGATTTCTCTTCTTTGCAGCCAACAGTGCCAAACAAAGCCGAGACCACACCTGTCTGCCCACAAGCATATGTCTTCCCTCAGCCTAGCGCCTGTCCAACAGCAGCTGCGTACTAAAGGTTTGAGGCGAGAAGGCCAATTTGGGTGCGGGACCAGCTCAGAGGACAGACGCACATGACTGTCGAGACCTACATATGCCTGTTTCTCTAGGACTTTCCCTCATAGCGGCCAAAGCTGGCCCTAAAAGACGTCCAACCTAGCAGCTTTCGGCTCCGTAGAAGTCTCCGACTCTCCGGCCTTAGAGGGCCCAGAGCACAGCTCAGGGCAGCGATGCAGAGGCAAATTCTCTAAGCTGAACCCTGCTGCCGCCCTCACTTTCAGCCCTGTTTTTGACACACGGCTCTCCTTCGGAAAGAAAAGGTTTCCCAGATACAGGATGGTGGGGTGTTTATGAAAGTCGTCAGCAACACCAAGCCCTGATCAATCACACGGGTCCCTAGGCACTGGGAAGCTGTGGAGGGTGCTGTGCTCAGAGCCTCCCTCACCCTCGATCCTGGGCTCTCTACTTACCTTCCTCCGAGGGTCCATTCGCTGTAATCACTTGGACCAAAATGAGCAAGTGTTAGGTTTTTGACAGATACTGCTCCAGTTGCCTTCCAGGGCTATATTTCACTTAGTTTTATGGAGTCATTTGGAAGGTTAAATGTGGAACATGATTCAGGGTGGCTGTGCTGTAAGGACCCTGCTCATTGAGAGCACAGTGAAGTCCGGTTTCTGACCCCAGGTGACACCCACACACCGGGCAACTGACGGAGCCTGTAAACTCCATCTCTCAGGCTCTGAGAACTCACGGGGCAGAGAGGGATTTATGAAAGGCCACGCGCAGAGGTTAATACACATCCTTGGAGCTTTCGATGTTTGGGGAGAGGGAGCTGCAGAGGGTGCAAACTGGACTCTGTCTCCATCTACAAACCAGAAAGGAACATTGTTGATGTCCCTTCAAGGTTAAGAATGGGGTTGTTTTTCTGTCTGCTTGAGAGAAGATAGGAGACATTAAAGGCATTTGCCTGCCTACTGGAAACAAAACTTAAATCACAGTTTCCAGAAGGTGAACTCTTTGGTACATTCTGAAGTTTTGGGAAAGTATAAAAATGATACTGACATAGCCGTAAGTGTGTGGGCTTATCTCTCCTCCATAGTATTAACAGGAGCGTAGTTTCTCCCAATTTCCTCTTGGACTTTTTTAAGAAATAAAAACACTCAGATATGAGGTCGTCTTTAAATGTGTCATGCCTTTAGGCAGAGCACTGAGCTTATGTGCTTTAAGAGACATTGTTAACAATGAGTGGAGGAAACGCCAGTTTACTTCTGTCCTACAGAAACTCGAGGTCTAAGCCACCGAGGAAGCAAGGCAGGTGCTTTCTGTGGACTTCAAAGGGACCGTTCCTCCTGTCTGGTTGCTGACCCTGGGCCTGTGTCCTTGTCCACACAGACAAACTTGGATCATGAAGCTCTGTTTGCAGCCACAGGAAAGGGAGAGAGGAGGGTGTGGGCCTGCCTGTACCTCTGGCGGGGGAGACCTTGGGATTATGAGACCACGTGTTCTCATCTTCCCTGGTTGCACCTCAGGCATGCGTGTGGCCCTGTACACAGCATGCTTCAGGCGTGGTGGGCAGGACCCTGGTCTGCAGAGCTGGGACTTCTGTTACTGAAGGGACAGTTGAGGGAGGGACATTGAGGAGTCTTGCCACCTCCCCGCCCCAGCCCATCCCTCTCTCCACTGTCCCAGGGGGCACTCTGCCTTTGGTCTGGTGTGAATCATACTTTCACATAAATGCGTGTTTATTATAGTCTTACACAAATAATGAGAGTGAGCATTTCATTGCACTGTTTTTTATTGAATTTGTTTCTGAGATTTATTCACTCTCTCTCTCTCTCTTTCACACACACACACACACACACACACACACTATTCCTTTTGTCTTCTCCCCTCTTTGGTGGGATAAACATGGGTGCAGTGCATGCCCCACTCATGCTTCCATGAGCGTGTTACAAAGCGCTTCCCCTGGCCGTGTGCCTGTAGTCCCTAGGCCCCAGGTCACACGCATATTCTCTCTC
>PVJO010007286.1:0-82884 GCA_004026905.1 Hystrix cristata
TTTTCTAAATGATACTCACTTCAGGAGCTTTCAATAGAAATTCTTCAGTCAGTTTCAACTAATTAATTTTAGGAAAAGGAAAAATAAATAAGACAATAAAATCCTTAGGGACTGAGATGAGCGCCGTCACCCTAAAGGTGTCTATGTCTCGATCCCAAGAGCGCCATATAATCTTTTATGGCACTCTTCTTTTAAATTTCCTTAAAATTTTATGAAATTTTTGGAATTTTAAAATCGAAATATCTTTCAAATTTAAATCTTTTTGAATTTTTAGGCCATTTCCAGTTGGAAGCCCTTTAAATTACTGTATCTCTTATTTCTTTGCGCTCCACTGTTAAGTCATGTTTCCTGGGTAGTAGGTTTGATATGAGCGATTGGGATCTGCTGTTAACCCTTGAAAAATGAAAAGGAATAATGAGGCCCAAGTGAATGAAACAGCTAATAAGAAGCCTAGAAATTCAGCAGCAGAGAGGCTGGTCTTAAGATCATTAAAGAAGACCATATGGAAAGAACAAGGACCTATGGAATTTGCAAGAAGAGTGAGCATTACAGGGAGTTGTACATCCCGAATGCCTTTCAGGCAAAGTGCAGAATAGGCAAGTAGAAGCAGTGTGATTACGGGTTGCATTCAGGAATAAAGAATAGCTGTCTTTGGATGGAACTTAGAGGATCGTATAAAGGACTATTGTAAAAATAAGAGCAGATTACAATAATCTGTTTAAGGAGTTCGGAATTGTATGGTAACTTTTGAAGATCTTTGAAGTAGGGAGTTATTTGCACAAGAAATAGTTTTTAAAATGCCCCAGTAGGTTGTGAACTGGAAGAAGAGTAAGGCGAAGGGTTAGAGGCAGTGGGAGGCTAGAGAAACGTCCTTACAGATGTATTATTTCAAGAACCTTGGAAAAGCCTTTGAGTAGAGCAGTAAACAGAAAGAATTAACAGAGAAGGCTCTATAAGCAAGGAAGATACTAAGAAGATGGCAGAAAGAGAAGAATAAAAACCGGCCAGATGGTTTGAGAAAACGGTGGTCTCATGTGAAGACATAGGAAAATCCAGAGAGGAAGTCTAAATATCTGCATGGTACATTTAATCAAATAACATAAACAAACTACAGATTTAAACTGTCCTCGCTAACTACTGATAAAAATGCTCACAAGTAAATCTGACATTCTATCCATAAAAGTTTTACAATATTTTCCAAATTCATTTTTTACAAAAAAAAAGGTTATTTTTTAAAAACTTAAATCCAAGTATAGTTCTGTTGCCTTTAGTTCCCATTCTGCAGGCAAAGCAAGATATTCGGTGTTTCCTTGATTTCTGGTTTTCCTTGCAACTGGATTTTGTTGAAAAATTTTACGTTAAGTCCTGTATTAGAGCATGAATTCAAATACTTTGAGAGATCAATAGCAGTGAATGAAATATGATGGGAGATTTCTTTTTTTCTTTTTCTTTTTTTTTTTTTTTTTGGTGCTGGGGATCAAACTCGAGGCCTTGTGCTTGGTAGGCAAGCACTCTAACCACTGAGTTAAATTGCAGCCTCCTCTTCTATGTGAAAGTCAACTGGTATTTAGTAAGATTTCAAAATATGTTTAGGCTTGGGAAGACGGAAAACAATTAGCAACTTCCTTTTAAGAATGTGATCTTATAGTTGCTCACATATGACTTTGTTAAACCACGGTCACATGGTTTGGAAAATGTTGCTTTGGTGGGCATCCCTGACAAGGCTTGGGGCAAGAATAATTTGTTTTTTAAAATGAAGAAAACTTGTCCTGTGTGGGAAAACCTGATTATACTTAAATTTCATGTAGTGCATTCTGTCCTTTTGATGAACATTTATTATTTGGCTTTTCCTTTCCATTATTCATCATTACTGCTTATTAGTTTTAGATTTTCTGATAAATTTTAATATATAAAATATACATACAAAATGCACAGCAGAAAAATCTCAAGCCACTCAAGGACAGCATCCGTTTTGTATTTGGATTGAAAGTAGAACGAAGCCAAGTCACTTACCTAAATAAAAGTCTTCGGCTTTATTTACAATGATCATTTTCATTTGGTAGTCTAGGTATGATATGCTAATTATAGGATATAATTTCTACTTATCTGAAGTATTTCTTACCCCAGTGTTATTTATATGGTTTACTATGCATGGGTGGTTTTACGTATTTGTTTATTTTAGCTGAAGTGTGTAAGAGGTGAACGTATTTTCTGGGGGTTAATGTTCTTGGGAAGAGAAAAGAAAACTAAGCAGATATAGAGATGAGGAGAAGTAGTCTGTTTTCACAGCCACCATTGCTTGTAATTTGTTTTCCGACTGATCCAGTAGAAAAGTGTCGCTCAGATGAAAAGATGAATCAGCTGTATGTGAACAAAACATTTGAATCTGGCACAAGAAATGCTGCTTAGTTTAAACCAGTCTGCTTTGAACTTTCCTTGTAATTATTCTCCATCATCTCTCAGATGGTTAACACTACCATGATTTCTAGAGATTTCATTTTCTGAATCCTGACACAGATAATAGAATATATATACTGTATTGTAGCTGGATATTTTGGACTATAAGTAAAATAAGGAGGTGTGTGCTGAAGAAAAGTATACTTATTGTATTCCTGTACAGATATCTCCATACCAACTGGGTGAAGGTGATGACAGTGGGAAATAAGAAGATGTTTTAATTCCTAAGTGGATGGGTGTAGACTTGAAGCAGGTGACCATGATGGATTATTTCCAAAGTGACCTAACATATTATCAGAGATGAAGAGGCATCACATTGCATGGAGATGGTGTTTCTCAAACTCTAATGTGCATATCAATTACCGGACATCTTGTTGAAAAGTAGATTCTGATTTAGTAACTGAGTGGTGATTGGACTGTATTTGGCAAACTCCCAGGTGACATTATACAGACAACACTTACAGGAGTACAGGATCAATACCACTGAGCTCGGCAAACCCTGGTCTGCACCATGTGCTGATTTCTATTTCTTTTGAATAAGTTATGTAAGTTCCCTAATACTTAGTTTCATTACTCAAATAAGTTTCAATGCGCATTAAAATGTTTCCTATTTCTGTCTAGCAAATATTTCTGGTTTTCTTCCTATGCTACTTAGATTGCCGGACCCCTTTGGAAATGTATCTGCTTTGGTCAGTAAAGCACAGGCAAAAGTGCCCTGTGTTACCTATGTGATTTGATACTTTCCCTGTCTGCTGTGTTTACTGGTAGCACTTTGGTTGAGCATGAGAAACACCAGAGCTGAGCCCTCAGCAATGGCTTGGTGGACACGTGACACGGAAATGCATCGATTAAGCCCTTGAGATGGTGGGGGAATTTATTATGGTGGTCCAATCTGGTTGACTCTGTATGATACAAGCACAAAATGGAAAGAAAATTGGAAAATGAAACAAGAAAATATATTGTCTATGGTTTATATTGCTTTTTCTGTTTCCAACCCCACATAATCTGCTTTTTGCCATTTATCTGCATCTATTTCATAAGCACAAGAGTACTCTTTAAAATGGTGAACGCTATATTTATATTTTTTTTCTTTTCTTTTCTTGTCCCTCCCACTTCTTGGACCTTGTAAAGTTACATTGATTCAAAAATGTAGAGCTGTCAGAGAAAGGAAGTTTGAGATCTGTCCAGAAATTCTTTCTCTCCAATACCATGTCTAATTTCAAGGTAGTTGGAGCTGTTCCACTGAATTCTAATCTGCTGGGTGATATTTAACACTATAACTGATTGGGAAACACACTAATCAATGAAGCAGGGTCACAAAATGGACACTTAGTTACAGCGATGGCTGTTTTCTATTTGCAATATTACATTTTTATTTCTGAATTTTTTGCTTGTAGGAATAATGGCATTTTTATTATTCCTCTGGGCACCAATTTGAATTTGGCATGGATGTGGCAAAGACTTTTCTATTTTTGTGCTACTAGCTCTGTTAATATTTCATCTACCCTAAGAAGAAAAGTGTTAACCAGCATTTCTTTGAGCTTTTTGCTGGGTTATAATTTAAGTGTCTGGTATTTCTTTTCTCCGTTCACCTTTCTCCCTGCTCTGTAATCCATGTGACAGAACAAGAATCACCAGCTAATCAAAATAGACACAATTTACAAGTAATGTTTAAACCAGTCTGCATTGAACTTTCCTTTTAATTATTCTCCATCATCTCTCAGACTCTTTTTTTTGCATTTATATTCTAACTCTATCTTCTAAGAACTGTTTTCCTCAGTTATCTTTCAATATATGCGAAATTTTTGAAATTTAAGAATAATATTTGATAGTCATTTATTCATTCAATAAATATTCATTATGGGTCTCCTTCTGTTTCTAGGTGCATAGGGTTGAAAAAAAATGAAAATCCCACCTTTCATCAACCATATATTCCAGTAGGTACATAGACAATACATGGGAAAATGCAAGAAAATAGTATCACAGAAAAGAAACAGATCAGAAAGAAAGTAGACAGTGTCTATGAGCATGGCTGTTATTTTAAATGAGATGTGCCTGAAAGGGCTCCTTGATTAGGTGGTATTTAAGAAGGAACCCACAGAGGTAGTGAAATAATTTATGGGGTATATAGAAAGACCTTTCGGAAAGAGGAAATAACAAGTACCAATGGCCATACTGTCCACCAAAACCAGGGTTCATGGAGGATTTGTCAACTTCCTATATTACTTTGAAGATTGTTCTGGGAGTCACTAATAAATGACAGATGGAAAAGGAGAGAGAGCGGAGGACTACATGAGGGTTTTCGAATTAGTCTTGGGTATGGAATATCTCGCTTTTTTCTCATTGCATTAATTAGGTCTTATTATATGATCACACCTAAATGCAAGGAAGCTGATAGATATAACCTAGCTTCACGCTTAGGTGAAAAAGTTTGAGTTTGATAAGTAGATGAATAATTTCTGTTTTAGTATAAAATATAATATACTTAAATCTTCATATTACTTATAATTCATTATCCATGAATATATCTAATAAGTGGAATACTTTATTTATGACTACACTATTAAAATACCAGATTATCATCATAAACAAAGAACACTGTGCCGTACAAGCAGTGTATTGACATGGTTTTGATTCCCCTGGACTTTGAATTAACCAAATGGCAAGCAAATTTCATGATACTCGGGATGCTCTTTGCCTGACTCTCTGGACTGCCTGTCAGTGGCAAAACATAAATATCTCCAGGGACTCCTTCGACTCCCATAAAAGGGGGTGAAAATAATATATTCATAGAACTATTGAAGATGTTGAGTTACTATCTCTCAGGTACTTGGAAAATCTGGAACACAAGAAGCTCTCCATGTCGGTTGCTCCTATTAATGCTTCATTTTCCAAACACTTATGGGAATGAAACTTAAGAATTGAAGGCAAAGATCATGCCTAATTTCTTATGTGAATTGATTTTTTTTTTTTACTTTGTAATATAACTTGTATTTTCAATAACGAAGATAAAGTGGTGCTTCAAAACAGGTCAGGCATTAGTGGTGATGTGTTGCAATAGTCTGTCCTTCACACTGTCAGTGGCAATACAGCTGGAACAGTCTTAATGGGGGAGAGTGACATTATGCTACATATTTACATATTCCCCAGTAATTTTACTGAAGGTTATATATTTATGAGAACCTCTGGTACCTATGGACAAGAGACATGTACAAAAGCATTCACAGTAACACTGCATAAAAACAAATTCCCCAAACCACCTAAATATATGTTGACCCAGAGCATGGATAAACATATAGTGTTGTATATGGAGCAAAAGAGAAGAGAATGTATATTGTAGTAGCAAGAGTTCCAAATTTTGTTTATCTTTCCTTTAATCTGTGTCTATAGTGAGTACATTTGCACTTGAATCTGGGCAGAACCATGTGATTTGGCCAGTGGGACAGTAGAAAATGTCATGAAAGAAGAAATTTAAAAAGTGATTGTTGATCATGGAAATTTTGAAGCTGCCATTGTGGATAAGCCCAGGCCAACCTGCTCGGAAACATATTCCTCTTAACACTGTTACCCTGAGCTGACAACCGTCACATACTAACAGGCAGCACCTATGACTGGACGCATGAAGAAATGTCATTGTTAAGTCACCTGCTTCACCTAAATCTGTAAGCTTACTATAGTTGCAAACATGTGTACAGTGAAACAGCCTCAGTGCCACCCACTGCTGTTCAGTCTAAATGTTTGAGCCACAGAATTGTGAGCTATTAAGTACTCTTTTTTTTTTTTTTTTTCATTTTTTTTGTGCTGGGGATCCAGCTCAGGGCCTTGTGCTTCCAAGACAAGCACTCTAATCACTGAGCTAAATCCCCAGTCCTTAAGGGCTCTTTTAAACCACAATGTTTTAGGGTGTTTGTTACGCCAGAAGTATCAAATGAAATTAACCAGAATTTCAAAATGTGAATATAACACCCTTGGAATTTTTTTTTTTTTTTTTTGATATGTGTTTTGTTTTTAGAGACAGGCTCTTGCTTTGTAGGTCAGAGTCATGGTGGCCTTAAATTCACCATGAACCCAGGCTGAACTCAAACTCATGGTGCCCCTCCTGGGTTCTGAGATTACAGGAGTACACTACCCAGCCACCCTTGAACGTTTTCATATTTCCAACCAACTTTTTATTCTATATGTGCAAATGTATGTAACAAAAAATATAATTGAATAACAAGTGCATATTTATGTACTTGGTTTTACTTACAGTACATGTCATTAAATTCTCCAAAAATATACTTAAAGACTGGTAAAAATCCATAAAATCAGCTAATGTATTTAATTGGTCTCCTATTTTTTGTATTTAGGTTATTTATAGTTTTTATAAATGACAATTGCAAATGAGCAAATTTCTATATGGTTTTATAAGCCTTTGAGACACCTTAGCCCTAGAATAACTTCTTAAAATTTGATTTAATAAAATATTGTAAATATATTTAAAAATTTTAAGTGTCCTTTTACTAATTATATTTCAAATGAGGCAAAAACTTACAACAGAAATCTTCAAGGTTATTTTCTTTGTTGAACATTAGCAGGTATTCGATATTAATCTATTCATAATTTTTGGCAAGTTGATAGGTAAAAATGACATGTCACTATTATTTCAAGTGTTATGTTACCAGCCAAACATGCAACTTTATTCATTAGTTATTTGTGTTTTCATATCCTTGGATTATTTTTTCATGTATTTTCCTCTCAAAGCTTTTTTTCTTTTGACAGTTTATAATACAGTTGATTGGGTTCCACCTTTCTTAATTACAATCATGTTCTGGTACTGACTGAAGAGCTTCCGCTCTCATCACCTTGATTGTACTTCAGTGTTTTGTAGTTCACAGTCTCACATTTAAAACTGATATTTTACTGATGATTAACCTCTTCCGAGTGTCTAATAATTCATGTATTTGTATAGTGAATTTTAGTCCCTTAGATATTCAAGAATAACTTCAGATGGTTCATTTTGAGTTGGTTCTTAATAATTATATAGCATATTTATTCCCTAAAGACTCTCTTACATTATTTCTTCCCATATGCCATGTTTATGTCCTACTCTAAAGCATACCAATTTGATAAAGTAATTTAGGGGGAAAGATTTCAAAATAAAATTTGTAGTATTTTTTTCTTACATAAAGTATATCATTTGACCTAAGTATTTGTCAGTTGTCAAATTAGGATAATCATAGAAGATATAACATTTGGAAGATTTAAATGAATAAAATATGAATAGGTGAGCCAGTTAATCAGAAAATCAAGCTAAAATTGGATCTTGATAAACTACTATTGTCTAAACATGAATACAATCTGTCATTCATTTTGCTAGTTAAAGAAACTATTAAAGGTGAAATGCTAAACTGTGTAACTCAGAACTCTTCTGTTGGGTCACTTGGCCTGTTCTGTTTTTTCCACAAATCTTTGTTAAATATTGCAATTATCTGGAGGAATAAAGGTAGTTTTCTAATGCCTGGGTGGAAAGAAATTAAATATATATATATTTAAATATATATATATTTAATCAACCATAAAAGATGGATTAAGGAAGAACTAATAAAAATGGAAATAACACCAAAAGGCAAAAATACAAGTAAATTATATTTTGAGCCTATTGAACCTTAGAATACAGTAATACAAGCAAAAATGTTCCAGGCGACAACAGTTTCCCATGAGTTTATTCTGAAATCTAACTTTTAAAAATCATCTGTGTTTTTTCTTCTAGGGAAGTGCATTCATATTTTTCTATGTTAATGTTACAAAGGTACAGTGATCACAAAGGATGAGATATGTGTAGAAATGCTCAGGTTAGGGGCCTAGAGCTCTTGAGCACAGAAAGTCATTCATTAGGTTGGGGATGCTACAACAAACACATTTGAAACTGCACCTTTCTTTGTGAAACTCAGTTTAAACCTGTAGGCGACCAAGAGTACATGAAAAGCAAAATATGTTCTTTTTTTTTTTTTTAGAAAGGGCCTCGAATTAATGCTAGGAAGCCTCCATCCCCATAGGGATACATGTTCCAAACCATTATCCCTAAAAATTTTATTTGAGACAATATTTTGACTTTCTAGACTATTATGCCATTATTCCCAGAGTACCAGTATGTAGAAATGGTATTAAAATTGATGTAGCTAATCAGGAAATAGACTCTACATATTAGAATAGTTCTTAAAGATATTAAAGATATTAACTTGACATGTGAAAAACTGTTATAAGAGCCCTGAACAGTAGCATAATTAAATACAATTTAGATTTGTCCTGAATCTGCCTATCAAAACTATTTGTTTGAAAATCAGGTTCTTTATATTTCTCTGAATATGCAGCAAGTTCTTTTCAATCAGTAATACAATAGATGATTATTGTACTACTCACAGAAACCTTTAGTATTCATTAGGATTTCATTATGGAGTTAAGGAGGAAATGGAGAAATGGAATTGCCTTCTGTCAAAAGAATTTACTGCGTAGTTTTCTTCAAGAGGCTGATTGCTATAGAGAAAAGGGGAAGATAATGTGATTTGTTAATGATAACCAAACAATATTGCGGACAACCTCATCATCAGTGTCTTTCATTAGGTTGTCATTATTCAATGCTAAGAATACTTCGCATTTTCATTGTTACACTCTCAGAGTCTGACACTCTTCGTTCCTGCAGCCCTTCTGCCTTTCACGTGAAACAGCCACTTGTTGGGAATAAGCAGCTGCAATTAAAATAAAAGGCAGTGAATAAATATTTATTTAAACACATGCATGCATAGAGAAGTTTCTCCTCTGAAAACCTGTACTGCTTGAGACAGCTGTGAATAATCATCAGCTTGATCTGAGAGGTGAGTGCAGAAATCAGTGTGTCATCATTTCCCATTTTGAAAGGTTTGTAATTTGTATGCTATTGTTTTTATAGGCAAAGGCACACTCATAGAGCTATGTATATAAATTAGATAGCAGTTGAGTTAGCTCAAAAGGAATGCTTTGCAAAATACAACCTAATTTTTTTTTTTTTAGTTTGTTGGAATTCAAGCCTAGAATAGTAGACCTCAAAGCTATATGATCTTAAGAATTTTCTAGAAGATTCATTAAAAATACAAATATTACATTGAGAGAGACTATATCACTGCCCTCTACCCTACCCCAATAGTCCACCAAAATCGTTGTGCATTCTTGCCTGTTACCATGTGATTTCAGTGTTACGCGAGAGGAGCAGACATTCTCCTCCCTTCGTAGGAGCGTTTGGCTGGTTGACTGGAGTTGTCTAAGGAACATCAGACCAAAATGAGGAGGTGGTAAACTGTAACGTGCCTTTGCAACTTTTTCACTGTTTCCTTTTACCATGAGATTGGTGTGGTCCAAATTGAGCTGCTCTTTTGGTTTTGGTCTCACACATCATGGAGCAGAATAAAGGTGTCTGCAGAGTGCCTTCCCCGAATTTCTAACAGTTTCTGTTTTACCTCACAAGCTTGGGAGTGTTCGTTGTGCAGCAATTGATAGTAGAATATTAACTCACTTAAATGTAGCATGGGACACATATTTTCCATTTGAAACTTACTTTGTTTCTTCCGAAAATTATACTTGAAAATAGCCAACTAGCTATGAATACAGAAAATAATTCAGAAATGTATTCCTTAGGCCGTCAGCTCAGACTATAATAAAAGCTTAAAGTACTGATTTTTCTCTAATATTTTTATTGCAGCCAAGTACACATAACTTGGAATTTAATCATTTTTAAATGTCCAGTTAAGTGGTACTACATAATTCATTCTGTTGTGCAGTCATCACCAACATCGATCACCACAATTGTTTTCGCCTTGTAAAACTGATACTCTATACCGTTTAAGTAATTCCCCATTGCCCTCTTCACCCACCCCTGCAACCGCCATTCTGTTTTCTGTCCCTATAATCTGAACTACTATAAGTATCTTGTATAAATGGAATCATACATTATTTGTCTCTTGTGATTAGATGAGTTCACTTATCATGATCTCAGGGTTCGTACATGTTAATAGCATAGGTCAGAACTTTTCTCTTTTCCAAAACTGAATAATATTCTACTATATGGAATGTATGTATGAAATTGTAAGAACATACCAGCTTTCACACATCCATTTATCTGCCAACAGACTCTTGATTTACTTTAACATTATAGCTATTCTTAATTCTGCTACTGTAAATATGGGTATTCAAATATCTCCTTAAGAATCTGCTGTCAATTTTTGAGTATATAATTGGAAGTGGAATTTCTAGGCAATATGATAATTTAATTATTTATTATCTTTTAAAAAGAACTGTCATAATGTTTTCAACAGCGGCTTACCATTTTACATTTCTACCAACAGTACCATGGAGGTTTCAATTAGTATCCCTCTCCATCAACATTTCAATAAGTTCTAGCTTCATTCATTCTTCCAATCTCTGTATTTTGATTGGAGAATTTAAATCATTTATGTTGAAAGTAATTACTGACAAGAAGGGAGTTATAATTATTTTGCTACTTATTTTCAATGGCCTTACAGGTCTTTATCCCTCATTTACTGCATTAATATTTTTGTGTGTTTAGTTTTTTTTATACCAAAATATTTACATTCTTTCTCATTTCCTTTTCTATATTCTTTGTAGTTTTTTATGAGATTACATTCAACACTCTAACATTATATTTTAATTTTAATTTATACCAGATTAACTTCAGTGACATATAAAAACTGCTTTTTAGCAGTTCTATTCCTACTTTTTTAATTGTTGATGTCACAAAATGATATTTTTTAAAATACAGTTTTATTAAAATTTATCCAAAATTACACAAACTTATGGGCCATTACACAAGCTCACAAATCACAATACCTTGCTTTTTGCTTATGATAGAGAGCAATGTAAACAACCACATAGATGCATCATTAAGTCACAACTACATAAAGTTGCTGTAGTACCTAGTGTATGTGTCACTGTTTTAGGTTTGGATTATTAGGTTCTTATTTTTAAAATGTCATTATTCCTCTGGATTCCCATTCCCCTCCCCCTTTGCCCTCTTTTTGTTCCCTTGAAGCCTTTGTCTATTAGCTTATATCTAATGCTTTGTCTTTTTGTATCCATTGTTTACTCTTTTCTTTTGTTTGTGTTTTGCCTCACTAAATGAGGGATACCATATGGTATTCCAGCTTGCTATTCTGGTTTATTTCACTCAACATTCTATTTTCCAGGTCCATCCATTTTCCTGTAAATGACTCTAGTTTGTCATTCTTTATAGCTGAATAGTATTTCATTATACATAGATACCACATTTTGTCTATCCATCTATCTATTGATGGGTATACAGGTTGCTTCCAGAATTTGGCTATTAGAAATTGTTCTGCTATAAACATTGTTGTGCAAATATCTCTGTAGTATGATGTCTTCAGTTCTTTGGAGAAGATACCTAATAGGGGAATGGCTGGGTTGTATGGGATTTCTACTTTCAGGCTTTTGAGAAATCTGCATACTGATTTCCATAATGGTTGTACTAATTTGCATTCCCACCAACAGGGTAGGAGGGTTCTCTTTTCACCATAGCCACACCAGCATTTGTTATTGTTTGACTTCCTAATGATTGCTAGTCTTTCTGGGGTAAGGTGGAATCTTAGAGTTGTTTTAATTTGCATTTCTCTAATAGTCATAGATGTTGAACAAATTTTTTTCATGTATTTGTTGGCCACTTGTATTTCTTCCATTGTGAAGTATCGTATCTCTTCATTTCTCTGGCTAATTTCTTGAATGGGTCATTGATTTTAGGTAGTTTAGTTTTGTGTATTCTAGATATTAGTCTTCTCTCTGAGGAGTAGCTAGCAAAGCTTCTTTCCCATTCTCTGGGTTTTATCTTCACCCTACTAACTGACTCGTTTGCTGCAGAGAAACTCTTTAGTCTAAGGTAGTTCCATTTGTTGATTCCTGTTGTTATTTCCCGTGCAACTAAGGTTCCATTTAGGAAGTCCTCTATCCTATGTCTTCAAGTGTTTTACCTACGAAATGAGATTTTTATACACTACATGCCTTAAAGCATGAAAATAAAAAGAATTACATGCACTAGTCTCTTTATTTGTACAGAAAACAAGTAGGAAGTTACAAACCAGAGTTACAATCATACAACCTTTTAGACTAATAATTTTTTAAATCAGTAGTTTCATGTTATGTAGAAAACGAAAAAGGGGAATGGAGCTATAAATATTGTTATAATTCTACTAGTTGCTCATGTGTTTACCTTTACTGAGATCATTACTTCTTTGTTTTACTGTCTAGTGTCCTTCCATTTCATCCCACAGGATTCCCTTGAACATTTTTCTCAAGACTGCTCTTGTAAAGAACTACCTCCACTTTTATTTTCCCAGAAATTACTTAATTGCTCCCTTGATTTTGCAAGATGGTTTTGCCAGATGTAGGATTCTTATTTGGGATTTGTGCTGGGAAAAGAAGTTGTAGGTAATAACTTAGATTGTGTATTATGAAACTTATTAAATGGAACAAGCAACATGTTGTTATGTCTTGTTTCCATCATTCATCATTCCATAGCTATATCAATATTTCTTTTGAATGTTAGGCTAGGTTTCGTGGTCCAACTCTGCTAAATGCCATTTCTAGAATGTGGTCTTTTTGTACTGGTTAAACATTTTGCTGCATGTTGGAGGACTACATCACATTGGGTTTTGGTAGTTATTTCACTTTTTTTTCTTAAAAAAAAATCTGATCTTTGAATTTTCTTTAAGTATTAGGAAATGTGCTACCATAATATAAACTATTGTGCTTTCTTTAAATGAATACACATTCAAATAACACTCAGAATAAATACGTTGTAGTGCTCTAATTAACCCCACATTACTAATACTGAATAGTGAAATTTATATTGAATTTTTTGGAATAAAAAGAAAGTATATTATCTATTTTTTTATTTTTTGAAACTCTAAGATATGACAAATGGTAGTTGTGGGAAAGAAGTCATTCAGATCTTTTTCCTTTATCTATTTTTTATTTGTCTGATAAATTATATTTTCTCTATAAAACCTAACCTAATTAATTGTTCAGTATGTACCTGGCTCTTTTACCAAAATATAAACGTAAAAGTGTATTGAAAAAATTTGTGTGCACCATAATTTCTATAAATAAGAATTTTAGAGATTCAAATGTGCTTCACAAAGTAACTGATACAATTACTACTACTAGCATACAATTCTAAAAATACATTTTATCAATAATACGAGTAAGCTTTGAGTAGAATTTATTTAAATTTTGTGAAAATAAATATATTACGGGTACAAATACTTAACCAATGTGACTTAAATATGGGTATCACAATATTTTAAGGGAAATTAATAGAGCAAAAATAATTATAAATAAAGTTGTGTTATTTAAGAATATACTCAAAAAGTGAATGCATCTATCATTGGGTTTTGAAATTACTATTTCATAAAAGAAATATGACTATAAAAATAACTTTGAGAAGTGATTAAAATATTAAATAATATTCATATTGTACAACTCTGGCATTCAAGTTTATTCTATATATAGCATACTAAGTAATTCCACTTCTTAGGTCGAAATTATACTGTACAGTGGACCCTCGAAATTCTCACGAGTTACATTCCTAGAGCATCTGAGAATTGTGAAAAACTGCAAATTTTAGATATGATCAGAAAAATGCCTATAAATGCTTATTTTTATTGTTTAAACCCTAAACATGCTACATCTCCACAGTTATATAATTCAATTTAATAAAATACTATATTAATAAAGCCTTAGAAGGTGCAGGGCATTTTGGCAGCATGTTAGGGATCTTTGGCCTTTAAGAAGAACAAAACTGAGAACACTTCAGACAGCTACACGTGGTAAAGCAACTGCTATAACTTGGGAATGTCTGTGTATCTGCAGGCATGCGTTACAGGGCAGCAGCCAATCACTGGCAAGGAGAACTGAATAACGCTCTCGAATTGGCTACTTGCAAACCTTGCACCAAAAAAATAATCGTGGAAGATATTTGCACCTTCCGTGAAACTGCAGGGTTTTCTGCAAATAATTATTAGTTAGGTTCTAAGAAAAAATCCGTGATCAACTCTAAACCGTGACTTCATCAGGGTATAGTGTATAATTAAATTTTGACTCTTTTTTATTCCACTGAACGTAATATCTTTGGTACTTTTGTATCATTACAGAGTTGTCATAACTATTGAAGGGCTGCCTACTTTGTGAATGGTTGGGGTTACGTTTTAATTTCCAACTTTTCCCCATTTCCTGATCCCCTCTGATCCCTTACCTAGACAATAAATACAAAAGGATCATTAGAAAAGTGGGTGACCAAGTACCGATTCTACTGTGCTGGGCACTTACCCAGTGCCAACTGGAAGACGCTGGTAAAGCTGAAGAAGGTTTTTGCTTAAAGAGCAGAAGAACTTTTCTACTTGTAATATTTCATCAGTACTTTTAGAAAAGAAAAAAGAGAGCCCATGCCATATAATTTAATAGGTGAAATTTGATATAAGGAGATACTTCCAAGCTTTTATCAAGAAATCAACCAATAACAAATCCTGGTAGGGATGGGGGGGAAGGAACCCTCCTCCACTGTTGGTGGGAGTGTGGGCTGGTCCAACCATTGTGGAAATCAGTGTGGAGATTCCTCAAAAAACTACTACTAGAGGTTCCATTTGATCCAGTTATTCCTCTTCTTGGCATCTTCCCAGAAGAATTAAAAACATCATACCACAGCAATACAGGCACAACCATGTTCTTAGGAACACAATTTGTAATAGCCAAGTCTTGGAAACAACTCAAATGCCTGGCACCTAATGAATGACTAAAGGAGATTTTTTTTATACAATGGAGTACTACTCTGACATAAAAAAGATAAACTTGAAACATTTATAAGTAAATGGATGTACTTTGAGAACATACTCTTAAGTGAAATAAACCAGACATGCATGAGTATGTATTGAATTGTTTCTCTGATATGAGAAACCACAAGTGTAAACAATGACAAAAAGGTATAGTAGATATTGTGAAAAAGAAAGATAATATCCAAATGGGAAGAGAACTAGAGAGGAAGGAGGAGGAAAAGAAAGAAGAGAAAATGAAAGGAAAAGAAAAAGAAGAAGAAAATGGAAAAATGTAAATAAAGCTATTAAAATGGGGGGGAGGGAGACTAGAAGGGAGAGGTGGGTAGGGGGAGGAACCAAGATATATCATGTGCAGGTACAAATTAACTATGAAGAATGTGATCATTATGTATATCTACAATGTACCAGTACACATTCTTGGTAAATAAATAGAAGTCATATTTTTGTCAGAGAGAGAGAGAGAGAGAGAGAGAGAGTTCCAAAACCTTGGGAGAGCCGAAATGCCAAATGCTGAATATTGTACCAATTCAGATACTAGCAATAAGAGGAAACCATCATAATCCTCAGGGTGAGGAGTAAAAAGTATCACCAGAATTCAAAAGCAGAAAATGCATCCATAATAAACAGTGCTCAGTGGAGCTGGAAACTACGGAGAACACTCAACAACTTCTGGAAAACTGTGAGATATGGAGAGATCCATGAGACATAGTGTGATGTTCTCCTTTCTTCTCCACTTAGTCTTGCCCAAGAACTCCAAACTTTAAATGTGTATGGCAACTAATTTGGCTGGAAAGGTAGTATTCATTACCTGGAAGTGAGAGACTGAAGTTCTGAGCCCGAGTAGTCCTACCTTTATTGAGTTTCTACAGACTTCCAGTGAATTTTCCTAATGGAGTAGATATGTACTAGCAGTGGTCAAATGAACACCCTGGATTCTAGACATAATCTTCTTTTTGTTCTGTTCCTTTATTTCGTAGCAGCCTAATTTCTCCTTGCTAATAGAATTCTACACAAGATTAATTACAGTAATGTTCCTTTCCTCTTCTCATCTCTGTTTCTCTTTGCATCTCTTCTCTTCTCTCCCTTCTCCTCTCCTCCCCTCCCTTCTCCTTTCTATTTTCCTTCCCCTTCCCCTTTCTCGTCCCTTCTCTTCTTTTCTTTTTTCCCTTTCTTTTTTAGCTTGCTGGTCAAAGGGAAGGGAAATCTAAAATGCCAGTCTCAATTTCCAATTCAGTGGAACTCTGGTGAAAATTGTATTCCTTTATGAAATTAAGAACTTTAAGAATTAAGATCTATGAACAACAGGGTTCAAGTTTACACAGATGAGAACCTATAAGCTTTCATTTGTGTTAATAGCTCTAGTAGTGAAAGGAACCACTCCATCTCCCAATCCTTTGTTCCAAGATCTATGTATTCTGCCTGTGGAAGAAATCACACTGTCTATTTGCTGATTAATCAAAACACGTGCTGCATACAATATAGCAGCACTCTAGGTTTGCAGAGTCCTCTCTCCTCAGTGGCACTGTAACTGAATTTTCAGAAATTTATTCCACTATTCTATCAGGTCAACTGTCTCTGGGTAATGAAATATTTGGTAAGATGAATACATTCCATAGACTTAAGGCATTTTGCAACATGTATTGTGCAGACAAAATATTTTGTAGTATGCTGTGATGGTAAGTGAGGCATTCACAAATCCATGAGCGGTGACAATGACATATGCATAGAAGATAGCACAGGAAAACCCATACTCAGAATGAGTGTCTTTCCAGGAAGGACTTGTAATTGCCCCCCATCAGGAAACAGATTTCTGAAGTCAGCAAGCCGCCATCAGGAAACTGGTTAGTTCTCAGAGGAAATAATACATTTAGGTTGTGGGGGGTGTTGGCATCTGCTTTTGGGAGGCTGCACATTCAACAGCAGTGGAATAGAAATTAACTTTGACTAGAAATACAAGTCACTGGGTTTTTCATAGTATCTTTTTGCTGCAGTGGTATTTTGTGTATGACCCACTGAGCAACCACCAGGGTGACTGAAGAAGGAGGCTGACTGCTATTTATAGGATGTCTACTTAGCAAGTGCCCATTCAGCAGGGGATATTGTTTAGTGAGCAAATGTCCATGAATAGGTATACCTAAATTTTGACATTTGTCTTTCCAGGCAAAAAGGACATTCAGATTTACTGCTCAAAAATCTGCCTATTTAGGGGGTTCCCTTCAACTATTATCTTTCTAGATTATCCCTGAATTGGGATACAAGTCAGTCACATACCACTTCAAGTTAATGACACTTTATATTGCAAAGGGCATTTGTAAACAAAGTCATTTTTCCCTCTCACAGGTCACAGGGAACTCATGAGATCATCTATGTGCATTGAAGGGGGTCAGAAATGCAATAGGAATACACGACAAAAGTCTAAGGCACCCACTCACGCCAATTGCTTGTACCTTTCAGACTGGCACAACACCTGTCCCATATATATCATTTCCATTTTGTTGGATTGTGGCTATGAAAGACCAGACTTACGGACAAATGAATCAAACAAATCTTACTCCAATGTGGGATGCAAAGGGTTCCTATCGCTTGTTGTTCTATAGACAAGCACTCTTATCTGTAAGAATTCAGTACCAAGACAGAACTGTGTTTGGAAGGAAAAGTTAGCCGCAGATGAGGGCACAACTTTGTTTTGAAGCAGGAGTGGTTTATTGAGCTGGGAGATGCTGGACTTGTGCCCAAACTTTCTTGCTCTGGTCCCTGACCTCTATAAGTAGGACAGTACGGCAGATGTGACTGTGGGAAATGTTACCGACAAAATTCAAAACTGGTGATTACTGTGTTGTTTTTTTTTTTTTTTTTCCTTAGTATTAGGTATTGTCGAAGGTCACTTTTAAACCTTCAGGCCACAGGATCTTTTGCAACTTTCCATTGTGACAAATCATCAACTATACTTGTGATTAATTTTCTATGATTTGATTTGCATATATCTCACGAGAGCAGTTAGCAAGTATGATATTTCCTGCTCAGTATGTCCAAACAATAAGAGTATTTAATAAAGTGGATTCCACTGATATTTCAGAAAGAAGCCAGATATCTATTCCCTGAAGACTGTAGGAAGACAGAAAAGACAAGGGTTGACATATACTTGAAGTCAGAGAAATATTTTGCTATCCCTGACTGGTGAAACTGAACTGCTTCTGTTTTTCCCCTAATGAGTATGGTTTAAAATGATCAATAACTATCCATAGTAATCGTCCTCTGTCTGCAACAGATACATTCCACGACTCCTATTGGATACATGAAACATGGGTGCCTGAATCCTACATATACTGTCTTCTCCTCCTGTCTTTTCACATACTTGTGAAAAAGCTTAATTTATAAAATAGACATAGTAAGAGATTAAGAATAAGTAGTAGTCAAATAGGAAAATTATAAAAATATACTGTAATAAGTTACTTAAAACTTATGAATTGCTTATTTTTACTATTTTCCATTTAATATTTATGGACCATCATTGACTATAGGTCACTGAAACTGCAGAAAGGGAAGCTGAGGCAGGAGGATTGCTGTGAGTTTGAGGCTAGGCTGGACTGCACAGTGAGTTCAAGGCCAGCCTAGAATACACAGTGAGTTCAAGGCCAGCCTAGAATACACAGCAAGACCCTGTTTTTAAAAAGAAAAAAAAAAAAAAAGGAAAAGAAGTAAGTGAAGCCCTGAATAAGGCGGGCACTGTACCAGATTTTAATGACTCTGTTGATTCATGCATCAGGGAAACTGTGCTATGTAACAATCTTCCGCCTTCAAAAGTGGTCCAAAACAGTGATTAACTATTAACTCACATTTCCAAATCTCAGTAATTTGGGCGAGACTTCATTGCACAGTTCTACTTACAGAAGTAAACTGATGTTCTGTGTTCCCTGACTGACCACTTCATGGTTAGTCCTGAGACCTCACATAAGAAACCCAACTCCCCTGAGGCTTCCATGGTGTGAGGAAACCCGACTGTCTGGAGAGGCCCCACATGAAGAGTCTCATAGGAAGCATCAACTAAGGTCTCAGAAGTCCCAGACATGCAAATGAAAGAGTGTAAGTGGTTCCAACCCCTGAGCCCCACCGCTGGCACCACGCTGGTCTCACTTACACATTCTAATGAAGTAGCAAATATGGGGGAGGATTTTTTTGGTACACATTTGTGGTGCATAATGTATACATTCATTGTGGGTAGTCAGTACATACATGCACATGATACATCTTAATTCGTTTTGCATCCCCTTCCTTTTCCCCCTCCTCCCTCCCAACATCTCTTGGTCTACTTCCCATTTGCAAAAGATCTATCTCCCTATTTCCTATGGTCTATCTTTTATTTTGCCCCTTATGTTTACTTTGGGTTTCTCACATAAATAAACCATATGATATTTAAGCTTGTTTGCCTGATTTATTTCACTTTATATTATGGATTCAAGGTGCATCCATTTTCCCACAAATGACACCAGAAGAGACCCATAATAGCAAGAGCAACCCGGGGAATGAGAGCAAATCAGCAAGTAGCACAATCGAGAATTTCAAGTTACATTACAAAGCTGTAGTGTTTAAAAACACCGTATCACTGGCACAAAACATACACATAGACCAGTGGGACAGAATAGAGGACACAGAAACAATCCCAGACATGTTCAGCCACCTCATCTTTGACAAAGGGGCCCAAAACATGCTGGAGGAAAGATCGTCTCTCAGCAAATGGTGCTGGGGAAACTGGCTATCCACATGCATGAGATTGAAACTAGACCTGTATCTCTCAACATATATTAACTGAAATCAAAATGACTCAAAGACCTAAATATTAAAACAGACACACTTAACCTGATGGAAGATAAAACAAGTAAAACTCTCGAAGACATAGGCATAGGTGAGAACTTTCTGAACAGAACCCCAATTGCACAAGATCCAATAAAAGTGGGGAGTTTTATGTCTTCAAATGTAAAGGCAGTTTGTTACATAGCAGCAGTAGCTGGAATACTAGCTTTATTTTAAATTCATAAGTCCATTTTGTAATTTAATTTTATGTGTGAGGTGGTCATTATTTTTATTCATATAATTATGTCACCGAAAGTATTTTTAATACTAAATTTGAGTTTTAAAATTTCTCCTGGATTGTGACATTCTATTTCTATATTTTGTATTTTCTATTTCTAGATTTAAAATATATTTCTATACTTTTTATTGTTCCATCAATCATGTATCTTCCCGTGTCTGTATATATGTCAGTATCATACTGTGAAATTATTCTTTTTTTAATATTTTAAGAACAAAAGATTTTATCCTCACTATTTGCTTATTTTTAGTTATGTTGTTTTTAGTCATGCCCTTTCATTCTTCTCAGTGAGCATAATACCTTGTTTTTAACCAGTTTTGGTCTCCAAAATGTCAGAATGTCAAAATCATTATGTTGAATGTTAAAATAATTTTTGAATAAGTAATGTATCTAAGAATAATGTTATATATTGTACTAGGATAGAAAGCATAATATCTTGTCTAGTTTTTCATGATTGTATAGAACTGGAGAATTACCACAGACATATAGAGTTGTTTCCAACTATTAATGCCTTAATGGATGAATCGTGAATTTCCCTGTGACCAATAGCAACTCCACATTGACATTTTAAAATGGGAATAGGTCACTCTATATTTGCAAATGGAAGATTTCTAATTCTGGATTTTCTTTGAGTATTGGTCACTCTTTTATATTTAATTTCATGCTCACAATTTTCAAAATTTTGTGAAAACAAGACTGGGAAAGATAATAGGCAGTTAACTCAGAGGATGAAGGGTTATTTCAATGAAATTTATTTTTTTAGCTTTAATTTCTGTAAAGACCTAAAATTGCATGCTTTTTCTATTAAATAATCTAGGATCTGATTATCATATGCAAGTACTTTCATATTTCTTGTAAATTGTACAAAGGCTACTCACAACTTTGCAATCAAAAGCACCAATTCCAAAGGGTTGCAAAGCAGAACTTCTATAACAACCCCTAAATGCTTTACTCCAGTTAATTAATTTATTTCATGGAAATCATGGATTTTTCAGTTCACCGTTCATTTCTACTCAGGGTAAAAGCATAAAGGTCAGCAAGGAATGGTTAATGACCAGAAAAGCTGCAAACTCAGGGAATTTAGAAAGTGCAAAATTGTACATTTTTGTCTTTTGATCTTGCCCGGAAAAATTCATATTCTGTTAGGTCTGTTATTTAAAAACATATCAAAGTTTAGTAAAATGCTCAAATTTCCTGATACATGAAATGTGACATGTTCTAAATTCAACTTTTGCCTGGCACCCTTTTAGGGATAAAGAACATGTAATTCACAGGAATTGGTCGAGACACTACAATGTTGGATGATAGAGAGCTTTTGAATATATAAAGTTCAGTATTTCCCCAATTGGGCATAAAGAGCCTTCCCTTAGGAATAGTTTCTGCTATAGAGTATTTATTACCTTGAATAATGTGACAGAAAGAAAAGGAACAAAGAAAATGATTTTTACTAAATAAAAGCAGCCATCAGCTCTCAAAAGATAAACTATCCATATTTTAGGATGAATACAGTTCAGTAGAAAATCCTGGTGTTTTAATGACAATTTGAAGAAGCAGTTTTTATTTGCAGTACAAAGTAAGCACATACACTCAGTTTTAGAGCTCAAGTATCCACAGCTAGACACCTGAAAATGGTCAAAATCTATGAAACGGACTTCCCTTTGTTAGTTCTGCTAACAAGCAGGGAGGCCAAGCTCCCCAAGTGCAGGTTCTCAGTATAGGCAGCAACAGTAAATAAGAGCGTGGCTCTTAGAGAAACCGAGGCAGAGCTGAAAGCTCTGGGAGACCCGGGGCCAGCGGGAGCTGCCCCGATTCACTGTGCTCCTAGATACAGGAAAGCAAAATCACTGCTGTCCAACTTCCAGGAAAATCAGCTGCTAGCTTTTTTTTGGGAGGGGGCATTGGCTGTACCCCAGCCCCCAAATCCGTAAGTGGTTGAAGATTATTACTCCAGAGAGGAAATGCACATAACAAAGAAAAGCTATTTTTATAAGAAGTGAAAGTAGAAAATGTGAAGACTTGCTGAAAATTGTTTTCCTTTCTGTGACCCAATTCTTTTTCTCCTAATGGAAATTAAAGGTCTCTTTTCTGACCTAAAATGAGTTTATTACATTTGTTTCTCAAGGAAAATATGAATGCTTATAAGTTGAGTTGGAGAACAAATATAGAAATAAAATGAAATTATGAAAACTCATTTTGACAGAATTAAGTGCCCTTTGTTTGCTTGTCTAAAATTTCGAATACCCCATTTGTGCCCTAAAGTCATATTTCAGATATTAAAATCTTTTCCACTGAAAGATAACTTTTCTTATTGTTAAATTATATCATCACTTGGCAAAATCACACGGTTCACGTTCATTGTTAGGTTGCTCCAATCCACTGGGCATCAGGAGAACTGTGACTGGCTGGTTCTGATTTCATACAATCTCGCTGGTAAAACCAGTCTCTGAACAGGCTCTCCCTGTTGAGAGCTGTCACTCCCTGTTATGGCTTCCGAGGTATTTTATTGCTTGCAGAAATGGAATGTTCAGAAGCAACAAGAGATAAAGTATTAGCAGTCATATAAATCAGCATTTATGTATCAATTTCCAACGTGACTTCAGAGTACTGCTATGAAATTTTGCTCACTATCTCATAATTGATCCCTACAGAATTTAACACCCATATAATAAATAATTCAAGAATTCTAAAAATTATTATGCACTTAGACAAATAATAAGGAAAATTCAAGATGTTGGAGAAAGAGAAAGCAACACTGTAATCACGGTCAGTTATGACATCATCTCCCTCATGGACATGTTCACTATTCCTCAGTTCATTGAATAAACGTTGTGTATTTTTAGCTTCTTTAGCATAAGCTACCATAAGAGCACTTATCTCATCCTAAACTAGAAAAATGAAAATGCTTAAAGTTAATATATGAAACTTCCACACAAATTCCTTTGACATTGAATATAATTCATGCATATTATACTTTTACATATAGTAGAGCCTTTATCTGTCCTGAACACTTAAAAATGAATTATTTTATTTTTGTCCCTGCAATTTAAATTCAAACTTTATGTTTTCTAAGTTTCTTAGCAAAACAATTTCATTTATTGGTCAAGAGGCTGATAATGATGCGCCTTCTAAAAAAATTTATTTTATTGACAAGGAATAATAATAAGTCACATAATTTCATAGTTTTTTCACCAAAGATGCCTTAGCATCTTTTAAGCTATATCTGCATATTTTGAAAAGTATTTTATTTCCACAGTGTGTGACTCCAACTTCACTGAGTAGGTTAAGTTTTCAGCAGCTCCTAGAACTACTGAAGCCTTCCTCACACTTGCCATCCTTCTCACATAGTGTACTTCTTTTTTTTTTTTTTTTGTTTTTGTTTTTGTTTTTGGTGCTGGGGATCGAACTCAGGGCCTTGTGCTTGCAAGACAAGTGCTCTAACCAGTGAGCTAAATCCTCAGCCCCACATAGTATACTTTTTGATTCAGCTCACCACACCCACTTTGCCACTCAATAGGAAAATGCTTTGATTCCGGGTCGTGGTGGCCGCTAAAGAAACTAATGCTGGAAAATTATTAGGGAAACTCATCTTTCCAAGGTTATAGCAGAACCCTGAGCAACATTGTTCTGAGGTCAATAAATCTATATGCATCCCACCATCTTCAGGTACCTCTACAGTGACAATGGTTGGATGCTAAAACAACAAAAAAAGAGAAGAACCTTCGAATCTCATTGAGTTTGAATAATCTCTCTACATTTTCTTTCTACATATACGAGAGTTGTAATGGCTGGTGCCCACATCTACACACCTATGACATGAATCTTGTAATAGCCTGGAGTTGTCATTTCGGTAGATATTTTTGATAATCTCATATTTTGTGAAAAAGATGCAGTAAGAAATATTAATTTATTTGTATCTGCTCTACTGGAAAAGCTTTATATTGATCAGCTTATTGCAATGGTATCTTTACTAAAAATGTCAATATTGAGTATTATTAGACAAGAATGACTTGCTTTTTTTGTAAAGAATAATATAAGCCATAAGATATTAGTACAATAAAACATCATCTATACAGGGTGAATCGTTAATAAAGGTCAAAATTTAAAAATAATAAGTGGTATGATCAATGAATGCTTACATCTCAAAAATCATAGTAAAAGATACACTCAATTATTTTACCCCCAAATACTGCTCCTCACTTTAAACACATTTATCACATCATTCTTCACTTTCTGAAGAAGTTCTGGAAGTTCTGTTTAGTATTTTTATTACATATGATAAAAAAAAATATGGTGAATGCTGGTGCCACGTGCCATTCAATAGAATGACAGGAAGGTAAAAACATTACTGTATGTCCTCAACCACTTTATTAACTGGATCCATCAGTGGGTGACTTTCGGCTCATCCCCAAAGTCAAAGTAGCTACTGAAGGTAGACAATCTGAATCGATTCAGTGTATCCAGGTAGCCATGTCAGCAGAACTACATACACTCAAGAAAGACTTTCAGAACTGCCTCAGAAGGTGCCTAGATAGAGGAGATTTGTGTTCAAACAGGGGAGGCCATTTCGAGGGGGATTATGGGCAATATATCTTTTCTTGTAATAATTTTTAAAATTTAAAATTCACAGTACTTCATGAGCATACCTTATAAGAATGTTCATGAATGACGATGCAATTTATGCTTTTGTTATTTATGTGAACTGTTTTCATTAAAACTCTCAAGGTTTAAAACGAAAATGCATCTGATCCATGTGGAAGTTTAAAAAGTTCTCAGTCTTGTTCGGCCACTATTTCCATGCTTGGACCTCGGTCATGAACATGTGCATTATCCACTCACAAAGATTAATCTTTAATTATAGATGGGTAAATTGAACCCTGACTAATAAATTCACTGCTTGTTTTGCCTTAATGAAGCTATTAGTCAGGGTTAAATTTTTAAATGTTTCACTTTTTTGAGACACTTTCTCAGTGTTTTTCTAGGGACATCACAGGGTGCTTTTCTTAAGGAAGAACTCATTGAGTCACTGGAGATGGTTAGGGAGAAATATTAGATCTTTCATAAGGTAGAGGCTGAGAAGGAAAATATTAGCCCCTTTTAGGGAAAATATTGCAGCAAGTCTCAAAGGAGAAAATATACTGGGTATATTTTATAAATGTATTATATATTTTTTTTCCTGAAGTAAGCAGATTTTGCATAATAAAATATAAAAAGTTCACTTTTCTATAAATATCAATCATGATCAAATAAAACTCCTCTATGGATTAAATTTACTATGTGTCATTTAGTTATAGCAAGATTATGGAATATTGCAGATGGCATCCTTTTATATGAAGTATATTTGTGGAAAAAATTCATGTAAAATGCTAACAATGAGTCGAAAGTATAATATGCTTAACAATGCTTTTGAAGAACTTGGGTAAAAACATAGAGCTCATATGGATATTGTAATGTAGAATCACTCAAAATATCTGATGTCTGATAAGCTCTTTTCTAACAGCAGAACCAAGATTTACAAGGGTCTTTACCTCTTTTGATCCTAAAAAAATGTTTTGATTTTCCTTGCTATTCAAGAAGAGGAGAAAAATGCTTCATTTTTTGGTGCCAAGTGACAAAATTGGAAATTTGTCACTTCTATTCTCCGAGAAGTGAGAACGTTTTCGTGTGATACCTGCTTCTCTCAGAGACTTGTCAAAACGTTGACAAAATAGACAATTTTAAAGCATTTCTTAATTCGTTATTATAATTGTTTTAATTCAAATTCATTGCTTACATAGAACACGATAATGATGCAGGGTTAAAGACAATTAAGTCTATGAATGTTATTTCACTAATGTACATGTTACCAGGAAGGGTTTAGGTGAAATGGTTAATTTATTCATGGAAGTTTATTTGCATAATATTGCCTTTTTGGATCCTTAAATGCATAACTAATAAAGAGCAAGAACAGCCCAAACCACAACAGATGTAAACTTTATGAATTCACATCAAACTGGTGTGTTGGAGACCTTGAAGACCTTTCACTCTTCCTACAGACCCCTGAGAATAAAGTAATTGCTTACAGAATTTGAGAAGCTATTGATCGAAAGCTCCGTGACATCTCCCAGGTGCACAGAGACCTAAAAGACCTGTGAAAAATGAATTTATACTCCATCTATTTGCTTTGCAAATTGACTCAAAAGAAGGTTGGGGAGGAGGAGGTATTGCTTTTTCAATTTGGTTGACAGATATTTTCAATTTTTAGCACTTTTTAGATTTTCACTAAATGAAAATTGCAAATATCAACTTCTTCAAAAGTAAACTGAGATTATATTATTATGAGAATTAATCAGAAGCTCCTTAAAATTACCTGTTATTTCAAGTGTGTGTCATGTCCTGAAACTTCTTTGAATAAAAAAAAAAACCCAAAAACCAAGGAAACTTCCTCACTCCCAAGAAAAGGGTTGACTAATCATTTGATGTAGTTCTTTCATGCTGCAAAAATGATTTCCTGAAGATGGTATAGAGTAAAAAACCAGTGAACAGCTATCGACTTAAATATGAACTGTACAAGCAAGAAAGCAAAAGGAAACGTCACAGATTTTCTTATAAGTTGTATTTTCTTATAAGTTTTTAAAATAAATTTCTTATAAGTTGTATTATAAAACCAGCCTGTGATTTTTAAAAGTAAATCTTAATACATACAATAAATAATTTCCTCTGTTTAATTTAGATTAAAAAACTCAAATATTTTTGATATGGTTAGTAACCAGGCAAAAACAGCACCAGTGAGAAGTAGTAAAAGGGGAAAATTTAACAGTACATGTCCATTAAAATAATGAACTTTTCTATGCACCAATTCAGATATAAAATTGAGCCATTTTAAAATTTTCACCCACTTAAGCTTACTTAAAATTCTGTGACAAAAGCAGGTATGTGGATTACTATGCATTTGACAAATAAAACAAACGTGCATAAAATTTTACTGCTCAAAATGTAGATGTTTTCTACATAATACATATTCCTCGAAAACTAATAACATAATTAGTTTCTATAATTTAGGCTCTCTGCATATGATAGAACATTAAAGCACAATCCCCATTAAAGCTTATCTCCAGAAAGTGAACGAAATCTTCAGAAGGGGTTTAAGTGACGCAATTTTGTTGATTTGCTTGCTAGAGTGTAATTAAAGAAGCAACAGTACCTCTCTCTTTAGCTCTTTTATGGAAATAAGGGTCACTGGTTAGTCCAGGTAGGATGAAAATAGGTTGTTTACTTTCAACCTGTGAATTTCCAAAGCATCAGAACTGAAAAGGACTATCTCAAGAAGACAAATCCTGTGGCTCCCCCTCTTTGACACTCCATCCATAGGTCTGGATGTGGCTGCCTTGGTAAACCACTGGGCACACACCAAGTGAAAAGGAAGATGGTCCTGCTGCCCAATTTTCAAACCAGTTTAACTTGTCTATATGCTCACAAACAAAGATTTTTCTCATCAAAAAATAATACATTTTGGTAATTCTAGAAGAGTCAGAAGCTGGAAAGTTCACCATGGTGGGTTGAGGCAGCTATAGCAGTTGTCAGAAGGGCGATTATTCCCAGGCAAACTCGGTTTGATAGGAGTAGCAGTCTCACTGGGTTTGAATCGCTTGTCTATTTGATTATACTTATCAGTAATTAGAAAAGGTATGGGAGGAAATCAAGGTATGGCAGAGGGTTTTCTGGGACTGTATTTATATGACAGAGAACCATCAAAGTCAAAAATCATGAGGCAGACTTAGTGCCCAAACAAGCTCTTCCTAACATTACGCAGTGCCCAAAATTGAGTGTTCCTGAGTACGTAATCTGAACCTGTGCTCATTCACAAGTCGATTTGAGAAATAATCACTTAATAAAAAAATTAGATGTCTCAGACACCATAAAAAACTTTTTTAAGAAGTCCATGAATTATAACAGATGAATTAGTAACTATTTCTGGGACATGATTTCATTTAGCACTTGTGAATATAGACACGGAACAGCCCAGGTATAGCTTAACCCTTCAACAGCTTGTTAAGAAAAATCACACCACAAAGCTTCGAGTAATTGTAAGTATCAGAACAACTGTGGTTTTCCTTTGGAACTGCTCAGAGGATATTTTCGTTTTCTTTTTTTAATACTAAATCATATTTCACAGATAAAATTATTCCACTTTCTCTGTTTTCATCCCAGTTATCTGGTCTTTAAACCTATAATGAATCATAGTTTCATTTCTCAACTTCTCTATCACCAGTCACATCTCCAGTCAGCCCTTCCTCTCCAGTATAGATGCCACGATAGGTCCCCTCACATCCGCATACTGGCCTCGAATCCCACACATTGCTGTTCCAGTGTCCTTCCAGTGATTGTCACAGCAGGTCCCCAACCCAAGTGACTCCAACCGTCTCTTCACTGTATTCAGAAGACCGAGAACTTGCTGACACAAAACTTTGCCCTCTTATAGATAACTGCCCTTATAATTGTACAGTCCTCAATTTTGAACAGTTTCTCAATTGCATACAGAAATTGACTCTTTTTAACCTCATGTATTTTTCTTCAAGACTCATTCAAATCTCCATATTTTATATTTCTTATTTCTCTAACTTCCTAATACTCTTGTCAGATGTTCCCTCTCACCTCTTATATATTAGAGGAAGGAAGGTCTAGGGCATCTTAGAACAAACATCTGATCTGATATTTATTTTCTCATAGAGGTCCTGTTTTAACTGCTCATAACTGCCAAGTTACAGCATCTTTGGGCCTTTCTTCGTTGAGTATCCTTCATAAGAGCACTGAAAGAATTCAAATAAATGAATAACCCACAAGCTACTATAAATACATTTTTAAAAATTTTCTGTAACTTCATATCGCCTAATAGCTATTGAATTCTCTCTCCCCTTCACAAATAAAAACCTGTGACAATAATGTGTAGATTCTTTCTTCTCTATTTTTTCACCTTCCATGCACACCTTTACTTGCTATAAAATGGCTTCCCCTGCCAATATTTCACTAAAATTACCATTCCCAAGACTACCAATGGATTACTAATTGTTAAATCTAAGCAATTGTTCTGAAATTTTGTTCTTGATCTCTTTTGTTTTTGATTTGATACTATGAAATACTCTCTACTTTGTATGATGTTGTCTTCCCTGAGATTCAGGTCTGTTACACTCTATTAAGCTGCTTCCTCCTTCTTTGGTTTAATTTCTTCTCTCTCTCCCCCTCCCTCTCCTTTTTCCTTCTTCCCACTCCTCCTCTTCCTTCCTCCTTCCTCCCTCCTCTTCTTCTTCTTCCTCCCCCTCCACCCCTTCTTTCTTTCTGTGGTGCCAGGGATCAAACCCATGACTTCACATGCTAAGAAACCATCTACAGTTATAAGCCGACTGACAAACTTTTGGACTAAGTAAAAGAGGTTAAGTAAAAGAGGACATATTATTATTTTTAATACAAAGCCAAGGAAAGAGGCAAGATGGGATTATACTGCACTTTCTTGACATTTTCCATTATATTTTTATGCTTCACCACCAGCAGTGTCTAGTCTTTTGTTGTCCAAGCATTTTAGGCTCAAACTCCAGATATGATAAAGGAGTAAAGGAAAGAGGAAGAAGATTCAAATTCTGGTTACACCCTAGTGGACATAACTGTGTAACATGCTTATTTAAACTTGTAGTAGAATCAGGGTAGGAATCAGGTTTTAGTTTAAATGGCTTTGTGAGAGGTCGATTTTAGAGAAATACTTTTCAGTATATTTGGCTCAATGATTCTACAATACCTGCTATCCTTCCAGAATTTTATCCTCTAGACTACACATGCACAAGTACTCTTGGAATACCATGAAATTTATTACCCGGATGCCTTCATTTGGACATCTCGTATGTACTTTACACGCATCGTATCTCATAGAACTGATTTCCATCTTTCAATTCTAACAGCCTCTTGTATTATTTTCTCAAAAAATTATTAGCCTGTCCACAGCCCAGGTTTTGCCCAGTGATGTGCAAATTCTTTCTTCTCCAGGTTTTCACCTCCCATTCACACGTTTACTTGCTTGCTTCCTGTCCTCTCAACCCTCCTTCGTGTCCCGTCAATCCCGCCCCTGCCAATTCTGTCTGCTGCTGCCCATGTCCATTCATTTCATTCTGGACAGAATCTTGTCTGTTACAAAAGCTTTCTCTGTTCCAGTCTATTTTCCTCCTAAAGATTTATCTACATCACAATCACAGTAATTTTTCTACAGCAAAAATAATATTTTGGATGAGTGTGTGTGTGTGTGTGTGTGTGTGTGTGTGTGTGTTTCTATTTGTTGATCATACCAGCAACAGGAACTAGTTTTACCATCCTGGAAGGGTAAGCGTATTCTATGTAGAGTACAACTCTATTGGAAGTTCTACATTTGTAGTACGCTGTGGCGAGGGGTCCTGTTATTTACTTACTGATTGGCTGACTGATTGATTTCTTCAGGCCATACATTCCTTGCCTGAGAATTTTTATGTTTTTGGAGTTACAGTACTGTGTGTCATTGTACTATATAATCTTGTAAATTAATCCATATTCATATTTAATCTTCTGCTAGCTCTTTTTTTGTCCTCCGTTGGCTAAAAGAGAAAAACGAGTGATCATTTCTAAACTTGCAAAATTTTCTACTCTGAACTCAGTTTCAAGCTCTGGTGGTAGACATGATACTGACTTTTTCAACTATTTCTCAAAACATATACTTTCTCCTGTGTGCTTTTTGTCACTTATGGTTGCCAAGCTTAATAAATATTTTTTGGAAGCAGTCTAAATGTATGCCAGCAGATAAATGGATAAAGATAACATAACATTGATCCAGGATGGAATACTACTCTGTCACGAAGGAGAAACTTGAGTCATTTGTAGGAAAATGGATGTACCTTGAGACCATAATGTTGAATGATATAAATCAGACATACAAGCTTAAATATTGCATCATTTCTTTTATATGAAAAGCCCAAAATATAAGTAAACTGCAAGACAAAAGATAGGTAAAAAGGAAAAAGGAGAGAGATCTTTTGCAAAAGGGAAAGGGACTAAGAGATAGTGGGGAAGGAAGGGAATGGAAAAAAAAATTCAATTGTATTACACACATGTACCAGCTCCTCATGAGGAATGTAATCATTTTGTACCACAAAAATGTACTGATAAAAATAAAAACTCAAAAATAAGTAAGTTAATAAATATTTTGATAATTCAGATAGCACTAATTTTCCCCAACACCTACTCAGACTCCTAGCTTGTAAACTAGGTATGAATGACACATTCTGTTATTTCTTGTTTCCCTTCTTTTATTTCACTTGCTGATATACTTTATATTGTCTAAATCTCTTTCAAATGGCTTCAGTTCTTGCTTTCTTGGCACCAACACCTTAAAGCAAACTATTTTACTCTCTCACTGGCCTATTGCTACAGGCTCCCTGGTACTTTCTCTGTCTTCAGGCTACTCACTCCATTTCACCATAATGCAGCCACAGACCCCTTCCCAAAGTTATAAAAACATAATATTGCAGTTTTGTTCATTCTCCTGTATGAAGTCCAAACACTGTGGCACAGAAATTACTCTCTGACACAGCCTTATTCAATTTTCTAGAATCGTATATCAGCTCTCTGGAGAACAAAAGGAGTTGGAATTAGTCTGTGGCAGAGGAAGACAGTGCAAAAATATTTTAGATCAAAGGAACAATACAGGTGTGAGAGAGAGCTTGGCCCACAGAGGATATAACCAAATGCAAACATGAATGGAAAAGGAAGAGGGTGGATGAGTGTAAGTGACAGAAGAACATGACTCTTCCTGCTTCCTCAGGGAAACTTGCCATGAGCCTAGAGGAACAGGTTTCATACCATTCTTATGCTTTCCAGGGAGCTTTGTGATTTTCACAGCGGCACACATAAGGCTGCCAGTTAGCTGTTGTTTCCCGCTAGTTAAGTGCTTCATGGAGGTTGGGTCACATCTCTTATCCATTTACCCTCACCACTTTGAACATTGCCTTTGTCCTGTAGGCTACCCAAAGCATTTGTTCAGTGAATGAATACATGCATTTTCCTATCAGGAAAATGATCCAGTCATGTCCTTCTTCTGCATGAAATTTGTTTTAACATGGGGCAAAGCCCGAAAGCAAAGCCTGAAGAAAGAAATAATCTGCTATAATCATTTTACGGAATGTGGGGATAGATAAGCTCAAAGGAGGAAAAAACAAAATGAAGTGAGATTAAAAACAGGAGAGCCAGTGTGAGGTTGAAAGCAGGCAACCACTTGGCATGGAGAGCAACTGCCTCTTAGTTTCCCGGATGGCAGAGGCTGCGTGAGGTATAGGCACAGGGCCACTCTTCTAGGAGAGAAATTATCTTTTACCTTCTTTTTTTATATCAATAGAAGTTTCCCTCAACAATACTCCTGGGTGAAAGCACAGAGGCCATTCTACAATTTACAGGGATTCCACACCAATTTCTCCCTTTTCAAGCTGTAGCTTCACACACACACACACACACACACACACACACACACACACACACACACACACACACACACACTGAAGAGTCCCCAGAACCTGGAGAACTCGGCTAACCTGAATGCTTGCCATTCAGAATGCCTGCCCACCTTCTTCCAAACACCTGTGGCCATATGGAACCCTGGAATGTTCTGCACAAACAGCTCAGAGAATTCTCCTGATTCTTGCACATACCACCTCTTTCTGTAGTCTCCCTTCCATGACAGATCTCAAGACTGGTGTTTGCACCTCCAAATTTGAGAGTTAGCCAAGAGGCAGTGTTGGTGGGATGCATAAACCAAGGTTGAATGTGTGATTTGGGTGTTTATAAAAATGCATGGGGCCCATTCACAGTATAGGGCTAAACCAGTGGTAGAGAGAATGAGTGGGCTCATTAGTCACAGGCAAAGTCTCCTAAACTTTTTTTATTCCTTTTTTTTATTGCATAACTCTTACACATGCTGCTATAATATACAACCGAACATAAAACTACAGTATTGTACTATACAGTACTTTTATGCTGTGGTGGTTCAAATAGTGAGAAATGCCCAATTTTTTTGATCCTTTAACTTTTAAAAGGCAGAACTACTTCTCCTTCATTTCACCATGGCCTGGAATTATACCAACAGAGCATGGTGTAACTGAGGGTGACTTCTAAGGTCCATAAGTAAAACATACTGTGTCTACTTCAATTATTCTTTTCTTGAATCCTTTGCTCTTAGTAAAGCCAACTGTCATTGGATACACAAATAGCTCTGAGACAACTTTATGGCAAGGAACTCTGTCCCTCTGATAAAAATCAGCAAAGAACTGATATATTGTGTGACTAGTCACGGAGTGATCCATCTGGAAAATGGTCTTCCAGACCCAAAGAAACTTTTAGACAACTGTATCTCTGACAGACAAATTAACTGTGACCTCATGAGAGACCCTAAGCCACAACCTCTCAGCTAAACTGAGTTTGAATTTGTCATTTGTATAAGATAAATGCTTATTTTAAAAATTGCTACATCTTGTAATTTATCAGAACACAACAGATAACCGATACACACATGAAACTAAAAAGTATCTGAAATTTTTAATCTCCAATTGGTTTTTTAGATTATTATCAAAGTACACTGATGAAATATTTTACTTAATAACTTAGGTGGAATTTCAATTTTTAATATTTAGCATATTTACATGTATCGGTAGTTTTGTCCTTTTGGGATGCACATAAGTGTCCCCACCCTCTGGAGCTGCATGTGCAGAGGCACCAAACTGGTCCTGTAAAGTTTTCATTGCAATAGAGAAGCCCAGAAATACGAAGCTAGAAGCATGCGGGGAGGGCTGAAAACTGGGTGTGTAAAACTGTTCTGAACCCATGCAGAGTCGATCTCTGTGGCAGAAGTGATGTTGGAAAAAAGTGATCAGAGTTTCAATCCAAATGAATCCACGAAGGTCCATTGAGAGGTATCTTATACAAAACTGGCTACTGTTTCTCCATCATGCTCAGTGTAAAGTCCTGCCCCTTTACGAACTAACACCTCTTTTATGTTTATTTCACCTAATGACCCATCAATGCCATGCTATATGCTTCAAGAAGACTGAGCTACTTTAAATCCTCAAATAGGAACGCTTTTTCTACCCTGTGTATCTTTCAATATGCACGTCCACCTTTCAGGAATGTTTTTAACTCCTCTTTCTTAGTCAGCTACTCTCCATGAACCCTTCTAGAAGCCTCATGATGCATTCGTAACTCTGTTGTTCCCATCTACTCTTCCAAAATACATTACACTTATGTGGTATTATTACATTAGAGGCTAACCATATAGTAACTTGTCTGTCTGTACTTAATATCCAAGAGACTGGAATCCCTTTCAGAGCACAGTATGCATCTTATTCATTCCTGATTCCCTGGAGGCATATATAGCACTTGACATATACCAGTTTCAAATCATATTTACCTTGTAATATTTTAGTGAGTCTTTGAAAAGATTCAGTAGAAGGATTTGGAGTGTTAGAACTCATGCGAAAAATACTTGCACTTTGTGAAAAAAGGGCACCATGTAAAAAGTAAAACACAACAAAAGTCGTAATGGACCAAGGCCTTCTTAATGGACAGTGCTGTTTCAGTTGGAACATCTTTCAGAGGTACTAGAAATACTATAAACTGTGATGTAGCAATTACTATTTTAGCTACAATACATGGTGTAAATCAAGAGTGACATTAAATCTTGTCTAAATGACCAGAACATGAGCTAAAGCTCTCTTAGTAGCACATATTTCTTTCTAGTTGATTTTACTCCCTTTAGGCTTGTGGCTTGTGAACAGAGTCTTTTAATGACAAGAAAATCAAAGATCATTTTATTTCTGTATTTCAAAATAATTTCCCTAGGAAAACATATAGTCTAGAAGTAAATACCCAGCAGCTTACACACATATTTGCAATGGAAAGCAAGAGACTCTTGGAGTGATAATCCAGTCGAGCAGAATTAATTTTTTATCCTCAGTATAAATATTTTTAAGTATCTCGAAATAATAAAATAGTGGATGCTAATCTTGGTTTTGTGATTCTCGAGATGTCTCAAAGACACTCCATATATTCAAAACAAATAAGTTTAATTTCCTGAGTATTTTAATATACTTTTAAAATGGATGATTTAATGAACAAGCAATGATAGAGTTCAATTCCAAACATTTAGGAAACACTGATAAAAAGAATAGGTCTTCTCCCAGTCCCAAAAGAAGAAGAATGAAAATCCCAAAGAAATATGCTACTCAATTGTGCCTCTCTTCCTCTAATCAAACAATTACACACCTCACTTTTATGAAGGAACTCCACACAAAGTTCTACAACTCTAAATTTACTGATACCATGAATTCTGGGATCCTGCAGTTCTATCTCTAAGGACAACTCTAGTGAACACATCACTTAGGGTGCTCATTCTACAGAAGGAAGGGAGGCTGACACTATCCTCTCTAGTTCTAAAATTATTGGACATAAAATTTAAATATATGTTTCTGAATTATCATCAACACCACATCTCTGGTCTCCCTTTTCAAGCAACTTTTAGGCAACTGCTTTTCACTGGATTCAGGTAAGTGGGCTTTGTTTAGGCCACTTTGTATCTTGGTTCTCATATCATCTGTGGATACTCTTGTGTAAATGGCATTAACTTCCCTGGTGGTATTATCTAGGTGTCACATAACATTTTTACTTTATTGTTTTTCTATTCCTTCATTTATTGCTGTAAATGCACATAAAATTATTAAAGTATTTAAATTTATTTTTTACTTACTCATTTTTGCATTGCTAGGGATTGAAACCAGAGTCTTCATATAGAGGTACACTTTCAGCCCATTTTATTTTATTTTACTTTATCTTGTAACATTTTCTTATTTTGGTATGGAAGGTTGCTACAATGCTCAGGCTGAGTTTAAACTTGGAGTCCTTCTACCTCAGGCTCTGACATCACCGGGATTACAGGTGTGCAGCCCAGGCCCAGCTCAACGTATTTCATTGGTATTACTCAGGGATACCTGTTTTTATTCCATTTATCTTAAATTTTAGTAACCCATTTCAAAGAAGATTCAATGGAAAATCTCTTTGACTTATTTGAACAACAAAACAATGAAAAATTCCAGATATGCAAACATTCATCCATATTCAATCCTAGGAAAAATATTAGAATAGTAGATAAGAAACAAGTTATACTAAAAGCTTTCATTCTTAGTGAATCATAGAAATGGATAAAGTGGTGGAATCCAGTGAAGTGACTAATTTAGTTTCCTTGAGTTCCATATGCTCATTTATTATATGTGTGTTTTAAATCCATTCTGATTATCCAAAATGAGGAATTATTAAATGATGCTTTAATGATTCTTGCATCCTAGGAAGGGAAGGGAGGGAAATTTTCAAATGCCAGCACAAATAAGCATGAAGGATGTTGTTCTTCGTACCAGAGTGAATCGCATTCTTTCAGGCTCTCAGCATTCTCCAAGTAAATAATCAATGTAAGTCACTCTCTCCCTGGGATATAACTAAAAGCCTGCTACCAAAAGACAATGTTGCTCTATGTACACATACTGAAATATATATTCTCTCAAGAGTAAGGGATGTCCTTTCCCTAACAAGGTTCTAATCTGATTTTAAGTACACAGATATACTTGCTGCAAGCAATGGTATTTTAATGCATAGTATACTAAAGAGCTTCCTATGGTTACCTGAAACAGGTGCAATTAATTTGTGATCATTTAAGTTACCTTGCCCCAAATGTACTCATTTAACTAAAGCATCAGTGTATTGCAGGACAGGAAAACTGTACTTTCTTAAAATCTCTGATGTATTCAGACGGCTAATGTGGGTTCATTAGGAAAATTAAGAAAACCAGACAACCAATTTTCCAGAACACATTTTGCCTCTTTTGAGGTGAGTTGACTGCCCTCCTTTTCCCTGCCACTTCAATGCACCATTGAGGGTGATTTTGTATAATGCAGCACAGTTTCCTTTTAAAATGACAGGCTGGAAAATCACTAGAGGACTTGGACTGCCAAAGCCCACAAGCCCTCTTCAACATGCCCAATAAAAATACAGATCAGTGATCCAAAGGATAATAGTCAGGAGTCTCCAGCACAGACCATCATGGATTTCGTGGTGGCATTTTAAAGAGGACAGCAATATTGTAGCTAGTTCAAAAATTTGCCTGCTTGTCTACATCAGAAGACATACAATTAATAGGAAAGAACAGAAAAGACATGTGTTTTGAAATAGCTATTTTTAAAATGTCCATTCAGGCTTCGGTTGAATTACCCTTCGTTTGGAAACTGCCACTTTTATTAATGATTTTTTTCCTTTCAATGAAATAACTCAAAGGCTTAAAAACAAAATAGCAGTAGCCATCAATGCATTTGAGATTCCTTTACGGGGGGAATGTTCAGGGCCAGCTCATCTCCTCCCGTTTCTTCCACTTCCTCTGACTGTACACATACAGCAGAGATTTTCTGTACATACATAACATACATTTGTTAATTCATGGAATAGTTGAGTTTCCTCCTTAAAAGGGTCTATGAATCTTTTGTTTCACTATTGCCTTAGAATCTCAAGATCCTTATACTGAAGAGGACATTCTAGGTCATTTAGTCTAAATTCTCAGGGAAACAGACCCAAAGAGAAAGGATATTTCAAGATCACATACCTAATAGTGGGAAGCAGAGGACTAGATTCCAAGTGTCCTTGTTCCCAATGACAGAAGGAGCACAGGTTGAGAAGTTGTGAGTAGCTGGGTTCAGGACCCAGATTTATCTTTTCATCCTCAGTTCTGCATTTATATAACGAATGTGGTAGCAGTCGTTTCGCCTATGTATAAAAAATATGCAGAAAATGAAATGAGATGATATACCTGACGGTGCTAAGTGAGGGCGGAGTGTATTTCTGTAGGTTTGCAAGATTCAAACGGAACAGGAAGCGAGGCCCTGATACCAGGAGAGTCTCGCGAGGTTTCACGCTTGCCTGCTCGCTGGCTCCCTGAGTGGGATCACCTTAGGGGATCTTCACCGGAGACTGGTGATCTGAATTAGTAACTTGATTTTGTAAGTAAAATAAGTGAAAGTAGAGCTGTTTCTCAGGGGAAAATTCATATTACTTAGGCTCATAATAGCCAAGTTAAAAATTTGTCAATTTAGGAAGGAAACCCTTCCTGTCATCTCATAATGCGACACCCGCATTAGTAATACTGCCAAATTCTCCCTGCAGGCAGAACTATAACAAAAGAAGAAGAAAAGAAAATGTTTGATATTTTTTTTAAGAGAATTTTAATCCAATGGTTTCTTTACAGTCATGGAGTCAGAGTAAATTATTCAAATATTTGGCTGTTTGGCTTCATGTCTATGAAATACTAAGCAACAACATAACATTTGCTAAGCATTTACTATGCGCTTGGCAATTATCGTCTCATGGCACATTCGCAGATACCCCAGGCGGAGAGCATTCTTCTCGAAACTACGTGAAGAAAAGGAAGCAAAGCTTCGGAAGATCAGTTTCACTTTTCTTCCTCAGCCAGATCTGCCCTTCTGGACGTCCACTCGCCTCCAGCCCTTCTGCCCTCTGCCAGTGTTCGGAACACCCCAGCACACTCCTGCTCTGCTGCCTTGGGCCTGGCCATTCTCTGCCAGGAATGCCCTTCTGTCACACACCCTCACAGCTGTATTCTGCTCTTCCTGCCCATCCTGACAACAGAACCACCAACTTATTGAGGTTTCCTTAGCTTACGTCTAAAATTTCCAATTGAGTCCTACCCACCATTTTAATGCCCCCAAATTATTTTATTTTTCAAGTACTTCTGTATAGGGAATATGGTATTTAATTAACTTACACATTATTTTACTGTGCATCTCTCTGACTAAGCCCGATGAGGATTTTTATGTTTTGCACAGTGTTCTTCCTATAATAGACCCGTCACAGGCACTGTGAAAAGTCAATAAATATCTACTCTGTGACTGCATTAAATTACTGTGGAAAAGAATGGCCAGAGTGGGGAGACCATCCAAGTCATTAAATATTGTCTACCCTCTGTAGGCGATAGGAAAGACCAGTATCATTGATTTTGTTACTGCGACCCTCCTTAGGCAATGGACCTTCCATTACTGATTAATTTGCCACCTAATTAAAGCATTTTTCTTTAACATTTTGAGTCTTGTCTTGTAATCTGGGAATCAACTTTTAAGGACACTGTTTTACAGGAAGTTCTTTCATGAGAAGATAATTTAATGAAGGCAAATCACACTTAAAGTGAAATCATGTAAAAGAGGAGGCAAATTTTCATACAAAATTGTGGAAAAAAATGGATTCTTACATCTTGAAGTCAAGGGAGGGGAGGGGAAGGGGGGAAGAGGGGGGAAACCAAGATGTATCATGTACAGGTACAAAATAACCATGTTGATTATGATCATTATGTATGCAATGTACCAATACATGTTCTTGGTAAAAAATAATAAAAAAATTAAAAGTATGTGTTCATGATAGGATATAATAAAATCTTTTATTTAATTTTGGGCTTTTTCTTTTTTTTTAATTTGGGTTTTCTTAGGATGACCATAAATAGATTTAATTTTATCAAGTTTTTTCTTTTTTTTTGGTTTAACTGATTTTCTCAAGATCTTGTCTTAATCTTTCCGTATCTTAATACTTTGCTTTTGGAATATTTTGTGTAATCATCCTCCTTGGTGGTTTTTTTTTTTTTTTTTTTTTTTTTTTTTTTTTTTTTTTTTTTTTTTTTTTTTTTTTTTTTTTTTTTTTTTTTTTTTTTTTTTTTTTTTTTTTTTTTTTTTTTTTTTTTTTTTTTTTTTTTTTTTTTTTTTTTTTTTTTTTTTTTTTTTTTTTCCTTTTTAACTTTTAACTCGTCTAACTTCTGGGTATTTATCTCTGATATTATGTTCAAACAGTGCATGAAATCTATTTAGTTTTCATCGAATTATTTATGTTTAAACTGTCAGATCAGCCAGAGACTGGGTGACAGACAAAATAATAGCAGAGTAAGGAGATACAAAACATTTTAACACTATCAGTAAAAAATAAATGGATATGTAAAATGGAAAAAAAGTAAAATTTTAACTTTTCTATGCAATTTAAAATCTGCAGATAATCAAATGATGGTCTCACAATACTGTCCCCATTGTGATTCCTTGAGAAGTTTTTAAAATGTAACTCATATTTGCTCTCTCAGAGCCCAGCAATGATCAGTGTGTACTGAGGTGCTGTTACTCTGCAGCGACGATGCTAGGAGTTGTGTGTGTGTTTTACTCCTGCGTAACAGTTTAGTGATGGGGAAACTGCTCTCGCTACTCAGCTATTCAATGATAGGCATCTCTCAACTCCTCACATGTTCTTGGCTCCTCCAACACAAGGTTCAACTTTTGACTAAATGAAGCTACTACTGATAAAATTTTTACTAGTGCATGTTTTAAGTACAGAATAGTGATGTTCATTCTGGACAATTGGTATGTGCATATAATATATCTTGATTATTTTCAGCTCCTTTATCACCTCCCCCTTACATTCTCCCTCCCCCTGGAATATTTTTAAAGAAACTTTCTCTAGCTGCTTAACCAAATCATTTTTTTTGCCACTAGTCTCCCCCCCCTCCGCATTCTCTTCTTCAAGTTTCATTTTCCTGAATTTATCACTTTAAAATTTCAGCTGGTACCATTTTATTTAACACCAATTATTAACAGTTGGATATAATGAGACGAGAAGTTTGGCCTTGAACATCTGCCTTCAGTCCCAGCGATTTAACCTCCAGTCTCAGTTTCCTTCTCCAGAAGGGAGGATAATGATTTCATCGTGAAACGAAAGCCCAGAGAGATGATGAGTGTAAAACTGGAGTTGTAAACACATTTAAGTCTTTATGTGATAACTTCGGAAAAAATATCTTAACCTGCAAATCAGAATCTACTTGAAAATAATGTCCCCTAGAACATTACCTGGAAAAGATCGCCTGCTCATTCTAAGCAATTTGAAGAAGATTAAAAGCATATACATAGTAATTTGAATTGTTTGGGATGTGTTCTCCTGTAAGCAATAATAACTGGGAACTCAAAGTGTCTTTATTTTTAAAATAGGGCCAATTTTCATGTTGCATAAAGACAAAAAATAAGATAGAGAATGCTAGAACTCTGCTTTTCCTTCATGTTAATCTGGGGCTCTGACCACCTCTCTCTCTGGCTCGATCCTTTGCTGCGGGAACAGAGGGACCACAACAACTCTAGGAATCACTCTGCCACAAATATCAGGCTGGTGTGTTCCTGCCTCAGGACCTTTGAACTTACTGTCTCTTCTGCCAGACATACCCTCCCTCCATAATGAATCTTCCTCAAGGCTCAGGTCTCTGCTCAAAATCCACACTGGTAAAAAATATAAATTTTATCTTGCTCACATGAATACTTATTGCACACCGAAGATCGTTTAGAGATTTTAGTTTTAAATATTCAATCAATTAAAGTTATCATTTTTCTAAAATGACACTCTCAATAAGTTTGATATATTTGTTACTATTCTCTTTGTAACGCTAGTAATTTTAATGATTGCTTTTAAGGGAACTTTGATTAATACTTGTTCCTTTTTATAATGTTAGTTAAATTCTGTTAAATATTTAAACTTTACAAATTTGATATTTTTAATTTGTTTCTCAAAACAGTTTGTCTTAGGTAACAAACGCTCCCAAAATAATAGTCAATAGTTATATTGAGGTTTACATATTAAACAAGTCAGAGTGTTAATTTCTCACTTTAATAGACCAAATTCTCTTCACATTATTTATACTACCAAATACTTGCATTATCAAGTATGCATACATTTCTTAATATAAAATATTAGTAGAATACGTTTTATTTTATTGTTCCATGTATTAATAAGTTAATTATAAACTACTGACTGTTTAAAGATGACTAGGTTATAAGGAACAATTATATCATATCACATAATCTTCAGGAATATCTTTCCAAGTAAGTTTTGAGGATCTCAGTCTGGAAGGTGGAAGTGACAGAAATTTAATAAAAACCCTTCACAGTCTACAGTTCATCAGATAGAGGAAATCATGGTCATCTAGTTGCATCCACTAATTTTAAGTAAATCAGCATTAATTTTAAGTGAAGTTAGTCTCTAACCCCATCCAAATTGTTATAGCACTTGAATGAGTTATCCTTTTCTTTGTCACTTGAGATTTGTAAATACTTTTGCTATCCTAGTGTAAAGATCAGTGGACACGACAAAATCTTATATTCTTTCCATATATTCTTGTCTCTTAGGACTGCCCAAAGATTATAATTTTTTGAAACAGTATCTGACAACATTATAGTTTTTTCTCCTCTTGATTTTTCAGTCTTAACTTTTATGTCAGTTGACACAGAGCCCTTTGGTGATCACAGTATTCTAGTATTTCTGTCGCTTTCTCTGGTTTTATTTTTCTTCGTAGCACCCTTCAGTCCCTGAAATACTATTTATCGATTTGTTTTCTTTCTTTCCTCCAACATGTAAGTTGCATGAAGTACAGCGACTTTTATTTCTTCCTGTATCCCTGATGATTTAGAGTGTCTAGCACAGAGGAAGTACTCAAAAATAATTGTTAATGGACAAGTAACAAAATGAAGGGGACCAGATGTAAATCTCCTGCCTATTTGTGCAGTTACATATTGGTGGAGGTAGTCAGACCACCATGACTGTTTGAGACTCAGGTTACCCCAGAGCTAGAGCGGATTCAATTTCCTCATCACGGGCACTAGGATGAATGGCGAAATACAATCGTGGTACTCAAGGCAATCTATTGAGAAAGGTTCACTTAAATGACTCTAATAAGCACACTTGGGAGAAAGAAGAAGTATACAGAGATCGCTTTAAGGTAATACAACACAACAAAATATTTGTGTTAGAGAGAAAAATTTCACTCCCCCGTAATGATTTTGGCACATTCCAGCTAGCCATGGCAGAAATCACATGATTATTGATTTCACCGTGCCTGCTGCATAGAGAATGTGCTTGAAAACCTCTTACTCCGGACTCGTAGATCACATCAGAGAGATAAAAAAGATTAAAACCTTAATTATTTTTTATTTGAGACATAGAAGATAACTATTTTTATTTTATATACTTGTTCTTTCATTAGATTTTTTTCTTAGATAAACAATGATAAAGAATATAATTTTCTTTTAACAATTCTTTTTCAACGAACTTTTTAATAGCCTAAATACTATAAAGTATTCCTTCTCAACTGCAAATATATTTGGAATTATATATTGAATAAAATGTAGGTTAGTAATATTTTTGATACAGTTGGCTGACAGAGAGCATTAATGACCTTAAAATGCCTTGCTAAAATTAGAAACTATGAACTATGTTATTTCACAATATTCATGTGGCTCACGCCTTTCCGGCAGTTGTTGGAAATGAGACCTTTCTTTTCTTTTTGTTTTTTTTAGATTTTTATTACACAAACTTACAGGTAATTACACAAGCTTACAGACCACAATTAATTGTACCTTTTGCTTACGACAGTGAGCAATGTAAACAAACACCTACATACAGCAGTAAGTCATAACTACATAAAATTACTATAGTCAAATTCTGGAAGCAATCCTTATACCCATCAATGGATAGCTGGATAAACAAAATGTGGTATGAATACATAATGGAATACTATTCAGCTATAAAGACTGACAAACTAGAGTCATTTGTAGGAAAATGGATGGACCTGGAAAATATAATGTTGAGTGAAATAAACCAGTGTTGCAAGCTGGAATACCATATGGTAACTCTCATTTAGTGGGGTAAAATACAAACAAAAGAAAAGAGTAAACAACAGATACAAAAAGACAAAGTGTTAGATATAAGCTAATAGACAAAGGGTTCAAGGGAACAAGAAGAGGGCAAAGAGGGAGGGGAATGGGAATCCAGAAGAAATGAGATCTTTAATACAGAACAGAATCTGGCTTGAGTAGTTTGACCTGATTTCTCATTTTTGTTGGCAGCACCCAAATGCATAAGACTCTTCAGTTATAAATTGATCATCTACTTCATTCAGCATAGTCACTCATTTCTTATGATTCATGACTTTAATATAGTTATTATTCCTTAATTATTTAATGAGGGAGATATCATACAGTCCTGACAGGAAAGAAGCACAAAACAGGAATTGAAGAAAAGTATTTTGAAAAGCTGAAAGACTTATCACTCATAATACTTGATGTAAACAAAAACAAAATATATACTAGTCTACAAATTAGCTCTAAAAACAGATGTAAATTAAAATGAACTTCAGTGGTAAGAATTGAAAAAAAAAATACCAGCTAAGATTTTAGAAAGAAGCCTAAACTGGGGTCAGTGGCGTTCACCTGTAATCCCAGAACTCTGAGAGACAGGTGGACAGCAAGTTCCAGCTCAGCTCAGTCAATTTAACATCTTAGAGAGATCTTGTCTCAAAATTAAAAAAAAAAAAATGGGCTGGGGATGTAGCTTGCTAGAAAGGCACTGAATTCAGTCCCCAAAACCTATAAAAAAAAAAAAGTCTAGAGTCAAGCAACTGCTTTTATTCTACAGATAATTTAGGGCACTGAGTCTCAGATAACTTGAAGGACTTGCATGTAAGTATGCAAGTAGGGGCCTGAACAGGAAAGATCCTGACTCCTGAACTAGTGCACTTCCCTGCCTGATAGATTTGGTGAAAATCCATGGTGAAAGTAAAATCTACTGAAAATCAGGTATACTATGTAGGTAGATGTCTTCCCCAGAGAAGAGCCTGTGTTCACTTTAGCTAAGGGCAAGTTAAACTAACGCATTAACTTCAAATAATTATTGAATGACTGTTACGTGTCCTAAGTACTGGGAACAAAAATAGTAAATGAAAGAAACAATCTTTCTCTCTCTCTCTGCCTCTCTCTGTCCGTCTGCCTATTTCCCTCTCTCTGTGTCTGTTCTCTCTCTCTGCTTACCCCCCCATCTGTCTCATTCTCTTTTTCTTCTGTCTCTTCTTCTCCTCCCCTCCCCCATATAGATAGGTAGTCAGATAGAGAGGAATGATTTTTCTTTGAAAGAACACAAGGCATATCATTAAAAATGTGAAATTCACTTTAGTATGATAACTAGATAGCTACTGGCAAGGAATGTAGCAAATAACAAATATCAATGCAACTATTGCCAAGTCTCAATTAGATATTTGTTATTTACATTGTCACAGAACCAATTGGAAAGTGATGAGCTCCTTGGATGAGGCAGTCATTCTGCATACATAAATACAGAGAATTAAAGAAAAGATTAATTTTATGACCTTTGCAGAGTGAAAGGACTACAGTGACTAAGAGATCTCATTTACTCAGCTTCACTGAGAAGTAGTAGCTTTTGTAGATGTGAACTTCCTATATTAACAGATTCATTCATTCATTCATTCATTTCACAGATATTAGTGGAGATTTTTCTATTTGCCAAGCCTTATACTAGAGACAGAGATAAAGGAGAATACAAGACAGTCTTGCCTTGTGTTGTCATGCAGTTAGAAGATCAATAAATATATAGATGTGACTAGAACAAGCATCAGGAAAAAAATTAATGAGGATAAGAGTTTAGGGAGTGCCTGAGAGAAGTGTTATTTTAGTTTGGTCATATGATAATTCTCAGAATCAAGATAAATTTTTATGAATATTTTAAAAATATACTACCAGTATGTAGAAAAATTTTTGTAAGGGTTTGTCCATATAAATGTTTTTAAAACTAAGGTGATATTAGTGTTCATCAGCAATTGGAAGATAAGCAATTTAATAATCACCATGTCAATTAGCATATGAGTAAAATAAAATATATACATTGTGACTAATGCATTACATCATAAAAGAAAGATTCATATCTTCTCCCTATCTCGAGCACGTACTGCTAAAATCCTAACAGTGGTGTCCGTTGCTCCCAAATCTTAATGTGGCCTAACATACTTCTCCTGGTCTAGTCCTTGACTACCTTTCAAGTCTCATTTCACTTTTCCCCTGTGTGCTTTCTATGTCTACTATGTATTTGGAATAGATGCTACCCACTATTAAACATCAGATGAGCAAAACATACAATGTACATTCCTGTGAAAATGACAGAAAATAGACACATTATCAAATTCATAAGTAAGATTGCTATGGATGGCTGTGATGACAGCATTATGGAGGTAAGGTGGTCAGGGTGGGGAGGTCATGAGTGAGAGCCCGGGAAGGAAGGGAGGAGAATATATACATATCCTAGGGGAGTCTAATTAAAGGAGGAGAAGGCCTGACTGGCAAAGACTCAGAGAGAAGTGTGTTCAATATGGACAACACAGCACAAAGTCCCTAAGTCAGAGAGCTGATTATTTTACACAGAATGGAGACCAATACTGCTGGATCTCAGTAAACTCAGGAGTTGCCATTATGAGGGGATTTGAGAGAAGCATGTAGGACCTACAATGAAGCACACAAAGGCATGATAACAACTTTGGAATGTACTCCGTACACAATGGGGAGCCATGGAAAGATCCTAAGTAAGGGGCTGGGGTGATCAGATTTGCATTTTAGCAAGATTTCACTGGCTCCCGTGTGTGTAGAGAGAGTGGCTTTCAAAAGACGAAGATGGGATGTGGAAGAACCAGCTGGCAGGTGATTGTAAGAGTCCGGCTGAGAGATAGTGTAGACTGGATATAACACACAGTGGCAAACAGACAGAATTTATGTCAGCGTAAAAGCCTGTAAATGACCTGTTCATGGAGTCCCTTTCATCTGAGCCCTAAACAGTTATTGATTGAAAAATGGAACTACAAAAGGAAAGTCCTTCCTTTTCGTCTGTGACAGTTGCAATGACATGAATTTTGTCTATTTACCACTGTGTGTTGTGTCAAAAATCTATGCTTTAAACATCTCTGATAAGAAATCAATGATGCCAAACACTCCATCCTGTCAATAAAAGACACACACAAACATTTACAAATATTCAAGCTGTGTTTGTGTTCACACAGTCAATAATCTGAACACATTGGACCAGATGCACACAATAGTGTGGCAGATACTAGAAAAGAGCAAGAGATGGGTTCTCATCATAAGCTGAAAAACGTTAGATTTGTATGGGAGAAATACGTAAGCACTATGCTGCATCACACAGATCTCCCTCAGATTGAGGCAGCTGCTGGGAGCTTCGTCTGTCAAAGACACAAATAACTGAGGTCAAAGTGATGTGTCTTGTCCAAGGTCCTGCCTCTTCCCTGATGGCACCCTACAACAGTGACTTGTCCATGCATGAAGCTAGCCCTTGGTGGCTATTTGTACCAAATTAGGACTCTGAAGGACATCCCTTTCTCGAACTCTCTGTCAGATTGGCAGAGTTCCTAATTCAGTAGACCTTTACCACCATTTCCTTTCTGATCAGTCTTACTTTCCTCACTCTCTCATAGATGTTAAGAACACTCCCCAGGAAACCAAAGCCACGTGAATTCCCAGGTCAGAGTCTGTTTGCTAGGAAGTAGACCTAAGATTAACAATAAGCACAACCCTGGACGCGGGTGTAGCTCGGTGATAGCACACTTGCCGAGCATGCATGTTGTCCTGCGGTTGATCACCAGGGGAGCCAAAACTCAAAGAATAAAGTAGGAGTCTGTCTGAAAGTAGTTGCGAGGAACAGAAATTTCTTGTAAGGCCTCTGGATTAAATAAAAGATTTGTCAGAAAATTGATTTATTTTTCAAATTTAAAACTCTAATTAAATTAGATACTTAAAGTTACTAAGGCATTCTACATAAAATATGAAATTGATAGTATGTATGCTTAATACCACCAAGAAATACAATATTTATGATTTACTGTTTGCTTGTTTATTTGGCTCTGCAAAATTTTTTGACACTTGATAAAATGTGACACTTGGTAGCCTTTCCTCAGTTTAGTAAGGCATTTAAATTTTGAACCATATTGAAATTTTTTAATCACACCTGGTATGAAATGTGACAATAGGCTTGTAAAAAACTCATGGTTGGCAAATATTTCTAGGAAGAAACAGATTAATAGACTGGATGTGCCACTTGTCTGTTGTAGGATCTATATTGGCAGCTCCTATAAACTTATAAACCTTGTATTCTGGTTAGGTTTGGTTATTTTGCAAAGTATTTTAGTCTACTTCCTGTGGTTGGAGCTAGCAGCAAATTGGGAGAAAAAGATATCATTTGTTAGCTTTGTGAAAAGCTTCAACTATGTTCACTAGCCCTTCTTCCATAATGGTGTCCTATACAGAAATCTTTGAATTATCACTTATCACTTCTACCCAGAAGGACAGTGAATTACGTTCTTTTTTTGTTAAAAAATTCCACTTACTGAGATAAAAATATAAAAGAATTGTACTTACTAGATTTAGAAAATAAGTATCAGAGCAATTTGATCAGTAGTATTGTCTTTAAGATATTTGAATATATTTTCCATTATTGATTTAGGGCTCAGGCGATAGAAAAGGAAACAGACTTTTATCATATCAACAACTGTCAACAATTGCAAGAATATCCATCTACAAGGTCATCATATGCTAGCTTCTAAGATCATTAGCAAGTACTTGTCAAAAAGTAATTCCAAAGGTTGAGGATTTAGCTCAAGTGGTAGAGTGCTAGCCTAACAAGCATGAAGCCCTGAGTTCAGTCCCCAGCACCCCCCAAAATAAATAAATGTAATTCTGGGTAAAGAAGTGACGGAGGCGGCTGAATTTTTACCAAGCTTGAATGAACAAAAGAAGAAACTTTCACTCCTTCATAAACTCCAATTTTGTTGGTTGGCCTTTCTGGAGTGTCTGATGCAAGACATTGTTTCTTGTTTTTCTGGAAGGAAAGGTTGGCTTCACATACTGATCTTGTATTGGAGAATTTGTTTGTGTTTTCAATAACATGACTGGTTTCCTATGCACTGGAACGATTACTAGTACCCGAGTTTGTTGTACCACTCAATATTTTCAGTAAAACTTCCTGTTGTGCAGGCTCAGAACTGACAATATAGTTAATGGAATTTGTGGAGATATTATATTATAGGCACAAAGTCCCAGCCACTGAAGGGATCTTGCGGGGAACACAGTCCAAACACTCACCTCAATCTAGAATGCGATTGATGACTGGACTTTGCATTTCACTGTTGTTTTGTATCACTGACATGAAAAATAAACACTCACAATTTTTTGCAAAGGTCACAGAAAAGAACGTATTTTCTTGCTAAGAAAGACTTTAATAAGGGTTTCTTTATGCTTACTTACACTAGAAAATGTATGGTACAGAATTTTAGAACAGTTACCAACAGGAAGTTCAGTGATACTTGATATTTAAGCTGGACATTTTTTTTTTTATATTTTTACTGGACTTTGTAGCTCTAATCTGTAAGGTTTAAAAAGGAGAAATTGTAACTAGAGTCTTTGAATGCCATCACTGCAAATCATGTATATAGCAGGAGAAAATAGACTCTGGGAAATAGTACTGCTGTGGAGAGAGAAAGCACAGGTCGAAGTAATTTCATTTATCCACTTAAATCAAAATTTTAACACTTAACTCATGAAGGCATGTACGTATTGCTCTATTTCTAATTCTGATTTTTAAACTGGCTCAAGTCCTTGCCTCCCACCCATATCAATGTTTAATGTTAACAGGGATTATAATCTGAAAACTATTTGTTAAACAATTTAATAAAAATTATTATTATTTTGTATACAAGCATAAAGTCTTTTAGAAAATAGTTAACATAATGTAGCAGACCACATTGTGCTAGGTGGCAGCTCACATTTATACATCAAGTATAAATGAAGAGGTAATATGAGATGTGGGATTTACAAATCAAAAGTGAGAGGGGAAGCTAATTGTCATATACCTTCGATGGTATTGTATTAGAGATAAAAACACAAAAACACTGAAGTAAAACAATAAAATTGACTGCATTTAGTCTTTTTTATTTTTTTAATCTCCAGAGGTGAAAATACAAACAAAATCGAAATGCTTGTGGGACTATGAAGGATTCTATTCATATTATTTTGAATTTAAATGTAATTTTTACTAATACTGTTGAGCATGGAAATAATTGGAATGCTTTTAGCAAATCTGAATAGTTGAATGATTAAAGGCATAAAATTAACTTTAGTGGGATCATCATCATTTAAAATCAAATAATAACATCCTTATGAAGGACAAGGGTAAGGATGGAGAATATCCAGAACAATATACAGTATTCCACTTATTGAGTCTCATTAATATCATACATTTTCTTGAAAAAAATATAATTTCATCTATATTGCATAGATTTCAAAGTTCTCTGATATCTCAATATTTATTTCTTATAAAAAGTAACAATTGAATGATCTTCTCTGTAACTCTTCACATCATTTCAGCATGTTCCCAAATTATTGTCTAAGTCACTTTTGAATAGACAGTTTACACTCATTATAAAAATGCATATACACTGAAAATATTCCCTCCCACATTTTTTATTATAATGTTTTCCCCAGAAAAACTGTTTTTTAAAAAAATATTCTGCATCTCTTTATACATTTTCTTCAAGTGTCTGGCACATGGTAGTTTTCCAGACATACTAGTCTGCTCTTTCATCGCTCAACATGACATTTCACTGATCATTCTGTATTACTACATGAAACTTTCAGCAACTACAGGATTCAATAATGTATTTGATGAGTTCCAACTGGTATTTGAGTTTGTTTCCCTTTTTCATTTTACCTTTAGGACAATGCTGAAATGAATATAATTTATGTCTTTAAACACATTTATGAAAGAAATCCTACAAATTCTGGCAAAAAGACACGTAGATTAAACATGTAACAAATGACTAAAGGTTACCAGCCAGAGAGGCCTTGCTAATTTACATTTTCACAAGCAATATGTGAAAGGACCATGTTTAAAAATATATGTAAAAACATAGTGTTTTACAAGTTATGATTTTAGCCAATGTGACTTGTTTTAAAAACAAAATATAATTGTAACTTAATTTTGCACTTATGAATTTAGTGTGATTGAGATTGTCTCATGTTACTTTATGTTTAAGTGCCACAGTATTTTCTCTTCTGGAAGCTGTATGCTCACATTCTATATTGACTGTAAAAAAATTGGAAACTTAAAGACACTTCAGATTTTTGCATGCAAAATGAATTCATTATCCACAAGCATCTAATTTCCCACTAGGTCCACAGTCCCATTGTTAACATACCTTGGATAATTGGTTAAGTATCTTTTTGAAACAAAGAATGTAATCAGTTTTTAGTTGAGAAAAATGAAATATATATATATATATATATATATATTTACCACAGCACAATCTAATTCCAGAGGCTGAGAAAGATATTTCAACAGCAAATGAGTAATTGTTTAATAAAATACAAAATATAAAGCAAAATATACTTATAGTAAAAATTAAAGAATTCATAGTTCTAGACTAGAGTACCATAAATATTAGATCACATTTGAATTTCTGAAAGCACTGGATTCTATAAGTACCTGCATGTGATCATCATCGTTATATCTATTGTATGCCTTTGTTCAGAACTCATAGAAGCTATTAAATGTAATTACTTTCCCTTGAGGCTTCCATGGTAAAGGTGCTTGCAGAGGTGGAGCTTCTAAATTAGAACAGATTCTCATGAATAAGGATGCTATTTATTTATTACTATTTGGAAAAAAGCAGCAGGTCTGAAAGCTGCCTGCTTCAAGTTCTGGACAAGAATAATGGTATGGGAGAAAAAGTGTAGCTAATTTTGAATAATATGCCTGAGGAACTTTTCAGCAGGATCTAGTCACCATTTCTTTGATATACTCTCTGAGGGTTTTTTGGTTTTTTTGGATAAGTTTTATAAAGAAAGACATGTTGAGGGTTTAAATTTTCAACCCAGTACTGCTTGTCTCTGTTCTGTATATCTTAAAATGTTGAAAGGAAGTAATAATTTTCTTTATTATCCTACATTAGAATATTGATATTAAATATTACATTATTGCATCCCTATATTTTAAACTTATATATTTATTTGTTATAAATATTTTATTATGATTATTCAATCAAATGAACTATGTTCTAAAACATACTCCTTCATCCTTTTAAATTTTTTGCAAAATATTCTAACTCTTGTACAGATAGGAGAATTCCAGTTTAAAATAATGTTTTGATTCATTTGTTGGTTCTACACAGGAATCGATTATGACAACAACAAAGATATAACATATATCTTGTTTTATTATCTAGTCACATTTCTCTAAGAGTTACGAAGATGGTCCTACTTCTCAAATATGATACAAAGATGTAGGAAAAGGTACAGCAAAGCAAAATAGAGTGTGAAGAAATAAATGGTCACGTGTAAGAGTAACTATTAATGATGTCTCTTCATAGGGATTTATGTAATAAAGCATCTTTGATTATCTTGGAATTCCCCCTAGGAAATCTTTAAAGATAATCTGTAAGAAATGTATGCTACATTCTTTAATATTCTCCTAGACTTTAAGTAATGAATTCAGAATAGGTATGTAAATATTTGCTGTATAAATAAACATGGAATTACATATAGATATTTTCTATATCACCAAACTCAATTAGATGCTTACACAAGTAGATAAATAAAAGATCTCATTAGATCAGAACCTAACCTCTACCATATTAAACATCTATTATATTAAAATCCAAGTTGATTAAAAGAATAGGAGAATTGATTGGAGGAATGAAGGATAATAGTATTTAAGGAAAAGAAACATATGGTAGTAAGATGCCATGGTCTGTGGAGACCAATGGTCTTAAATTTCTTAAATGCTCTTAAATAGTTCTTCCATTTAATAACTCTGCAGCCTGAGACAATATTCTTACCTCACATTCCTGTGTCTGTATCTCTAAAATTATTATGTGTACACCTCATGAATGTGTAAGACACACACTGATCAAATAAATACCCATGTGCTCCTGTGTCAACACCTTGCAGCTGGGGGAGCCCATAGGAAAAGATCTGGGTTATGGGAAGTTCTGAAAGGAATGAACGTCATTTCCATGCAGAAAACATAGAAGCCAATGAGCAATTATTCCTCTTTTCTCTAAAATTTAAAAGGGAGGAAGCACTTTCCAGGGATGAAGCTAAAGAGGGTGGAAACTGAAGACCCTGTATAATCTCATGGAACAGAATCATCTGCCACTATCCCCTAAAAAAGGCTGTATTTATTTTTACATCAAGCCCTGACAATTGGAGACTAATACAAAGAATGTTAGAATTAAATGAGATAATAAGTGTGAAGGCATTATCTTGGCAAATTGCATATTTAAAAGGCTAATTTTTATTCAGTGCTTGTCCAACTTTTTCTGTAAATGGGTAGGAAGTAAATTCCTCAGACTTTGCATGTCATGTGGCCTTCGTCACAGCTACTCAACTTGAGTTCTCCAATGCCCCAAATGGTAACATGTCACTCAAAGCAGACATAGAGTGTATGTAATGAATGCTTATTGCTGTGTTCTGCTACAATTATTTGTAAAAGACTAGTGGTGGTTTGGACTTAGTTGAGGGACCTTAGTTTACTGTCCCTTCTCAATATCATTTTTATTATAATAATGATGAAGATCATGAAAGAAAAGGTCTTAGTTGAATACGATGTTTTCAGAGTGCACATAAATGTGCTCAGAACTCTGTTATTTGCTATGAGAAAGAAATTTATGTACACTGAATAGTCTCCATGTGGTAAGCAATTTATAGTATTAGGTACTTTGCATACATAAGTACATTTGATTTCGCTAGTTTGTCATTTTTGCAGGTAAAACCCTTAAAACACAAAGAAGTTAAGTGAGGAACTCAAGTTGACACTGTTAATAATCTTCACTATAGGATTAGAATCCAGGAATACCAGACCCCACACGCTAAGCTTTATCTGTATTCTTGTAACTGTTTCACTGAGTAAGCAAGACCCAGAGGTACAATCATGAAGACATTTACTCCTCATAATTGTCTCTACAAACCCAACCTGTGGAGCCATATTTTCTTTTCATATAATAAAATTGGGGCAGATAGTTCAGATAGCTTATGTGTTTCCTCAAAGATAATATATTTTTAAAGTCTTCTGGTAAATTTAATCCCTAAACAGTCTCAGTTCAGTACTTAAGACAGCCTGTCTAGTCTAATAATAGAAACTTTGGGTTCAGTCACAGTGAAATCCTACAATTTAAGTTCAGGTCTCTTAAGTAGGAAACGTTCACCTACAAGGGCAGGAGGTAGTGAGAAGTTACTTTTTCCGTATCTCAGGATTCCCAATACCCCTTTTGATCTGGATGTCTGATCTGTCCAGATTGAGAGCTGGAGGCTAGAGGAAAAGAGAAGCAGGGAGCAGGGACCAGGCCAGTCTCACCTGGACAGCATTGTTCTGGCTATGAAAGGATCCTTTTTTTTTTTTTTAACCAAGAAAACGTATTGGTACATTGTATAAATAATGTTCACATTCATCAGGTTATTTTGTACCTGTACATGGTGTATCTGGGTTTTCCCCTTTTTCCCCACTCCTCCCTTCTATTCCCTCCTTCCCTATTTACAGCAGGTTTATTTATATTTTCCCATTTTTTCCCTTTCCTCTTTCTTTCCTTTTTGCCTTCTTTCTTTTCCCTCTTCCCCCTTTCTAGTTCTCCTCTCTTTTCAATATTATCTTCATTTTATATAAGGTCAGAGAGGTATAATAGATATCATATAAAATGAAAGGATCTTAAAGGTGAGTTTCCTTTAGATAGTATCAGCCACCACTAGGAATATGGGAGCGCTCCCATCGGGAGTGACCTTTCCCTTGGCAGGCCTGCTGATCCCTTGTCTTACTCCAGCTGTTTCTGTGAAAACCTGATCCTCTTTCCAGGTAACATGACAGAATTCTAAAGCACCCTATGTGTTTCTTTCTCTGTCAAACATGGTACTTACGGATCATCAGGTTTCCCCTGATTCTTGGTATTTCTTTAAAGCACTTCTCATTTGCTTTGAGAAGAGGTCACCGTGTCCCTCATTCTCTGTAACTCTTTCCGTCTCCTACCCCAGGCTCTTTTCCACTTTCTAAGACTTGGAAAAGCTATGTTAAACTAACTTATCTAGAGTCCCTGCCTGGTTGGTCAAACACCTGTGAAATGTTGGAGGAATTAATGTCTATTATCCTAACATTATCTTAGACTTTTTAACAGTCTTATGTAAATACTTTGAAATACTCTATTTCCTTTAGATACTTGCCTCCTAGTTGTGAATGAAAAAGTAATACTCCAGAAATATGTGTGGGACTCTTATGAATCAGAAGAGAGTTAGAGGTCAATAAGGTCATCCCTTAACTGAGTTGATGAATATTTCCTCGGTGCTTACTGTTTTTATAAGGCTGGAAAACTGAAACTGAAATAAAATACTACCATCTTTAAAGTTCTATTTTTATTGTATTGTTATATTCTAGAGTTTTCCTGATATTTTAAACACATTTTTCTACCTTGGAGAGCAAGATCAGTATTGACACAGAGTAGAGTAGAATTACAGATTTCGAAAGTGTCAACACCCCTTTGCCTCCTTGTACCTCTAAAAGCAAACTGAGTCACCAGCAGCTCTACTGGAGTCACCTGAGGAAATCTGGCCAATTGCTCTAGGGTCTGATCTGGAAATATGGCCTCAGAATGTGCCTCAGTGTTTCGATCAGTATGCACAGGACATCAGCTTCATCAAGTCTGACTAAATGATCTTCCCTCTATGGATTATCCAGGACACTCCCTCAATGAAAAGACCATGCTAACTCTTTGTACATAAAATTTTTAAAAATTTTAAGCTTTTTAAAAAAAGTTAGTGACAAAGTTTATATTTCCTTTGATCATTTGTTCCTTAGGCTGTCCATGATTAGCTTTCTTAACAGGTCTTTTTATAACGTATGTTGAAGATGTATATTGGTACTCTAATCCCATGTAAGTACAGATACGGGGCTCTTTAGAGAACAATTTTAGCACTGTGTGTGGAAAGTACCCATCCTGCATTTCTGAGAGGTTACACATAGCCTGGAGATTATTGCTAGCATCTTTGCATGGTATCTGTTTAGGTCCAGTTTCTTATTCCTGGCTTCCTTGACTTCATCATACTCTAGCATCCATCACTACCAAACACACCAAAATGGCAGTCTTCAGGGCATAATAAATACCTCTGTAATTTAATAGCTGGAATTCACAGAAGATGACAAAAATTCATGGGATATCAGAAAGGAGAATATGATAAGGTGAAAATAAAGTGGTGGCTATCTGTCAGGTAAATATGCTATATCAGAGTAAGGATGGGGGAATGTAAAAATAGCTTTTGATATAATTGTATAGAAAGTAGATTCACAGAAAAGTAAAAGGCTTTCCAGAGCAAGTATAGCTGAGAACTGAAGGAAAAAGTGCTATTTCTAGTGGGAGTACAACTTGGTAAAATCTCTTTCGAGAACAATTTGGCAATATTTAGTGAAGGCAAAAATGGGCTGACTCTGTGGTCATGCTATTTCTGTCTTAGATGTATACCATAAAGACATGCACCAATGTACATACACAGAGATCTATAAAATAATACAAAAATTAGTTGTGACTGAAAATATAAACAACAAAAATGAACCTTGAGACCAGCCTAATGTTCATATTGGAATAGATTATAAAATGTGATATATTCATACACTGGGGTACTACAAAGCAGTGAAAACAAATAAACCAAATTTAGTAATACAAATATAAATGACTCTTCAAAATAAAATTTTGAATGAAACAGTAAGTTATAAAATACATGAAGTTTAAAATAAGAAGAAAGTTACTATATATTTTTAGATAGACATGAACATATAAAAATGTATAAAGAATTATATGATATAATGAAACTCTGGAAGCCACATATAAAACTAGAAAAATAGTAAGGCATGGAGGGAGTGAACTAGAGGGGAGGCAGCAAATGAAGAGGGGTAGAGGAAGCTATAGTTATGTTCTATTTGCATTTTTTAACCGTGAACTATGTGACTATTAAAAAGAGCATGGAAATGATCAGTGACTAAACTCAGAATCGTAGAGAGGAAAGAGAATGTGATTAGTTAGAGAAACTATAAAGTAGGCCACAATAATATTTATAGCATCTTATTTGTTAGTATGAAAGACAGATACATTTGTAAAATTCTATAGACTTTTGTACACCTGAAACATTTTAAAATAAACTAAGCTTTCAGAAATATTGTTTTTGCTGACAGTATTTAACTGCCAAATACTGTAAATATGTAACTGCTAAACTCAAGTTTGAAAGTCAACAACTGTATATCAACTTATCATTCTTTGTAATTTTACCATAATGAACTCAATTTATGTCAGGAAAGTGTGGATGATTCTAGTTGTGGGAAAAGCAAATTACCAGAAAGCATGGAAATGTGGAAATGAAAAATAGATCATATTTTGAGATATTATGTTAACCTGTTTACCCATTCTTCAATGTCTTTGACATTTCTGACTTTGATATATTTTTAAATATGTCTTCCTGTACTAAACACATTAAGGTATTACCTTATAATTTCTGTATTAATTTCTGCATTAATCTATTTATCATAGCAGTGATCTGATATTCTTTTTATGTAAATATGGCCATCTTTTTTATAACACTCTGAGCAAAAATAATATATTTTACCTTTAAACAATAAACCTAAAGTAATAAAAATAAGCTTTAGCTTTTATTCCTCCTTCTGGAGTTTGATTTTGGCAGGCCAGTTTTCTTCCTCAAATGTTGACTTCCTCTTCCTTAGAAAGGACAGAAGCCAATGCAAAAAGATTGTTGTGAGTACATCAAATTAAAATAATAATACGAAATTAAACAAGTCAATGCAAATACAAACAACTTAATAGTAGTGTCTGGAACAAAATGAACTTCCAAAAATCAACCATTCCTTCTTATCATTAAAAATAAAATTATGCATCACTACAATTGTGCCCATTCTGGAAGTGCTTACAAAGTCACTGGATTATCATTAGTACTCTTACATACATATATATATATATATATATATATATATATATATATATGATTTTATCATATATATGATTTTATCATATATATGATTTTATGAATGACAGCTATTTGCATAAGTATGTACATATTCTAGTTACATGTTTTAGCAATAAAATATCTGATATGAGCTAATATTTAAAAATTGTCTTCAATGTTTCACAAAACTAATTTAAAAAAATATATATCCAAAACAAAGTAGAAAACAACTTAACTGACAGTTTCGCAAAATTGCATTATGCTCATGTTTCACGTATTTGTAAATTACATACTTTTTACGACATAAAAACTAATTTTTCACGTATAGGAAGGGTAAAATTAAGTACAGAAAGACCTTTCTCATTCATAACCTAGGGCGTGGTCCTGTCCTACCGAGTACGTGTGGGGCGCCTGCGGCCCTGGCATCCTGCCACAGCAAAAGTTCCCGCTCCCCAGAACAGTCTCCTTCTGGCCTTCCTGGAAGACACAGATGTTTGTCCCCGCGAGGTGCTTGGCCAGTTTTTAGGGGCCGCAAACTCCCTGCCTCTGGTCCTGCACACGGTTCGGAGGCTTCCATTTTTGTCTTACTTGGTGTTTAAGGGGCCTCACTAGTGGGGGGACTTTGGAGACTCACCCATGGAGAGAATGCTCTGCCCAGACCTTTCCCAGTCACAGTCCAGAAAGCCATTAACAGGACTTCCAGCGTCAGAATTGGAATTTCAGGTGTGGAAGCTCTTCAAATCTGGAGATGTAATTTTCTTTCTGTACTTTCTCTCTCTTCTGTGTAATTGTGTATGTGTCAATTAACATTTTATTAAACCTTGTTTTATTGCTTTTCCCTTGGTCTTAGAGGCTTTTATTGTTTACGAACCTCAGCCTCTAAATGAAATAGCTGCCACAAACTGTGGCCTTTTTAAGGCTACAATATATAAACATAAATGCATGTATACATTAAATATGATATATATAAAATAAGCATATTACATAAACATGTTTGTGTACATCTATATATATGTACACATATATGAAGTCTAAATATTAAAACAAAAATATAAATTAGGAATAGAGCCTTTGTTCTATGAGAAAGTTCAAAATGTTAGTTCTTTAAATAACATAATAAAGAAATGTATTTCTTTAAATAAGAGGTAAATAATATTTACCTGTACACATATTTTATACATAACTTCTAAGGTCATGGGTTACATAAAGAGAGTTAAACACTAATAATGTTTCTCAAGTGCTGTAATTAATGAGATGAGTTTCATTCATGGTAAAATAGCAAGAAGAAAGAAAGTTAGGACTATATAGTAAGATTTCATTTAAAAAGTTTTTACAGGAACTCTTTAAAAAATCAAAAATGAAAAATTTTTTCTCTTGACTTGTACTCTTACTGAGTAAGAAATACTGATGTATTACACTTAGTGTTTGTGTACTAAAAGAAGTCAACCGAATACTTCAGGATGAAAAGTCTTTAAATGGTTTCCATTATAAAATACTATAGGGAGAAAAACAAACAAAAAAAGACTTGTAACTTGCTGAGAGTACATTTTAACCCCCTGGCTCAGATGCATTTCCCCCAGCCCGGCAAGCAGGTAGCAGTGTTATTTTTGTTCTCGGCATACAGTCAGCTTGTTTTGTTGAAATCCAGTCATATATTGGATGTTCTGACCCCCTGCTATAGTGAATTCCACCGGCAAGAGCTTCATGCTATGAAAGGTGGTTTTCGACTAGAGGGGTTCATGAAGAAAGTGAAAGTTTCTCAAATTACTTTCTGCAAATGCCCTGAGCCCTAGCCATCTTGCCTCTGGTGTTCTTTGCAGCTGCTTAACACGTCCGGACTAGTTGAGCCTGGGTGAGTTGGCTGCCTCCCCCTATGGCAATACTTCATTTTCAAAGGACACTTGCCATGATTGTGTAATTTTGTGCAAGGAGTGGGAGGCTTTGTGGTGGACCAAGCTGTGCTGAAAGATAACAAGCACAAAAACTAAAGTTTAAGCAGAGAAAACTTTGTCAAACTCTCAGTGGAATTGGAAGAAAATGTTCTTTTCACATTAAAAATGTCTTGTATTTTCAAAAATGGTCAAGTGTACCATCTGGACACTTAATCATTCTTATTAAATTTGATTTGATCTCTCAGTCTCCTAGTGACATGTGGAGACAACCAGTATCTAGAAAGACAGAATAAGCACAAAGTCAAGAGACACAAGAATGGACTAAAACTCCCAGTTCTGTTACTGTCACACGTGGATGCTGTGCACGGTTGTTCTAGAGTCTCCTTTTGCTCTGATGCCTTACTGTTTGCTATTGCTTGGGTTAGGCAGTTTCCTTCACATACTATTTCAAGAGGGGAAATCCTAGTTGTGAGGATTTGGACCTAAATCTCTAAAGATATTCTTGATAATATACTAGTGAAATTCTGACTGGGTAAATGTGGTATTGGATCAATTTAAAGATAGTGGCATAATCATGTCCAAAGAATTATTCCTCAACAACCAAACTTGTGTATATGAGTCTCCCACTCCCTGTCAAGAATTTTGGTGGGTGTTTTTGCTTGTGTTATCTCAGAAAATTCTTTTGCTATGTATGCTAGTTGACTAACCAACTTACCTGTTTTTTCTCACTGAGGTATTTTTAATTTTGTTCAAGATCTCACTATTTTTCCCTAAATTCCAGGCAGGCTCTTTTGCCTCTAGCCCTGGTCATAGGGTACGATTCTGACTAATGACACCAAGGGAGATTCTGAGGGGAAGATTCATTTCAGATATTTACCTTTGGAGATAAAAATGGAAAATTCATGGACGAATGAGATTTTTGCTTTTTGTCCTTAGCTGTTTTCATATCCCTTATTCCCACCTAATATAACAGTATGATAGTGATACAGGAGTGCGACTAGCCATTTTTGACCAAACCACACAATAGGAGTTCAGAATAAAAATGTAATCTATATTTGAATGTTGGATGGCTTTTTGGGACAGTTCAAATAACCCTGAACACTCTACCTCCATTATGTTTTTAAATGAAAAATCTAATTTAAGTAATTTTTTCAAGTTCTCTACTACTCTCAGTTTAATGAAATCATTCCTTATGTACATATCATAACAGCTCTTTCAACTGTGTGGTAATATCTCACAGATAATATAGGACGAGAAGTTAGGATTTTGAGTGGTCTTCGTAACTTCAACTTCATTCTTTTTTTAGTCATTTGTTAATCATCTTATACAGTTAACATTTTTGCTAATGATTTAAGTGCAAGAGAAATGGCAATTAGAATTTTAGTTTCCTAAATCTTGAATGATAACATTTTACAGTCTGAGGCTCCAGCACTCTTGACATAATGGACTTCCAGTATCAAACTTTTCTCCATTGGTTGAATTTATATTCAGTTAATTGATGGTTTGATAATTCTGTTACAATCTAAGCAAAGATACTGAGTAGCTGGTGGGACATAGTAACGTAGAATTCAGAGGACATATCTGGGCTGTGCCATTTATTCATCAGTGGCACAGAGAGCACTTTAAATCACAAGACTGAATAAGATTGTAAAGGAGAAGAGAGTAGAGAATATAACAGAAATAGTGACTGAAATCCGGTTTCCCACAATAATACTGGTGATTAAGATAATAATGTTGAGGGAAGGAATAGTGAGTATTGCAGTAGCCAGCAAAAGAAAATATAAGCCCACATGATCTATGGTTTGAGATGCTGTTAATTGGTTAAATAAGCTAAAAAGTTGAATTGACCATTTGCTTTAGACACATGAAGAATTCCAGTAGGGTGACTGTCCACTCAAATGTACATATGGCACTCTGAGTTTTTACCTGTTGTCTTGGTTTAACTAACAGTAATGTAACTTCTTGCATATTTGCACATCATAATTTGGACAATAAATGATATGATTGTCCCACTAACTGGTCGTATTTATAAGGATAGTTTCAGTGGAATTTTATGATAAAAATCTGACTGCAGACTATATAAGAACAAAGGAGGAAAGAGTAAGATATGGCAAAGGACCCAAAAACTTTTTGCTACAAATATAAACAGAGAACCAGGATGAAAGCTGGAATAAAAATAAAAAACTCAATTGTGTACCAAAGGAATTGTGTATAGCGAGAAATGATTGATGTAGGAGACAAAAGGAAAATGTTCTGAAGTAATTGAGAAGGAATTGGTCTTGTGTTTGATGGAGGGATTTTTTTCAAATAAATAAAACCTAGGACACCATTCTCCAAGCAGCTCTTGCTTTTCGGGATGTTTTCTGAGTGAGGCACTGATTTGCCCTGTTTTCTGGACCGCATTTCAAGAATATTTGCCTACTCAGCAAATATTCTTGAGGACAGAGGAATTCTCTTCATAGCAAAATTCGTGTTTGATGAAGCTCTGCAAAAGATAGGTTGTGTCTTCCTGTAGTGCAAAGGGCTGCCATGTTTATTGCCCTTTATAAAAACTTGAATTCCCCGAGCTCCAGGTTCCCCTTATGTACTGTCACCCACTGTATGTCCAGTTGTCACATGCCTGCTTCATGCTGCTCTGGGAACTGGATCTTGGCGAATGAAAGCAGAAATTCAGGTATTCTGGGTCTTGCCATTACTGTAGGTAATACACTGTCTTACATTTCCTCTTGTATCTTCTACCATACGCAAGATCTTGTAGGACAACTGGTATACTGGGAAGCAGGATAAAATCTCAGACCTTTTGTCGTTTTCCACAATGTGACCTTAAATAATCCAAAGTAATAAATAATACAAATGTAATCTCACCTTTTATGATTTGTCAGTGTATATGGTTCTTCATCAAATCGTCAAATATACCAGTATAGTATTTTGTACCTTTTGAGTTTCTTGACTTGCTTAGAAAAGTTTCATATGGCTTCTTGTAGATGAATGAAGGACTCTCCTCTAATTTCTTCTGGTATTTATCTTTTATAGTTAATTTTAAAGATTAGATATTGAATCAACATGAAATGTATTTTTTTATAGATTTTATTCTCCCATGTGTATAGCTAATTATCTAGAAACCATTTAGACTATCCATACTTGATTATTTAAAATATCTTCTTATGATATATTAACTATTTTATAGATTGTTTTTATTCATGCATGTATTTGTACGTGTGTGTATCTGAATGTATCTAATATTTTCTTTCAATGCATTTAGTTAGAACCTGCTATATACTCTGCTATGCATACACTATTAAATAGTGATTAAAACACTAACATTGTTTTTGTTCTCATGTAAATTAGAGCTTAAATGAGAAAATACTGGAAAAAGCCTCAAATAAATATATAGTTTGAAAGAATGGTGACTGCCATGAAGGGAATAAAAAGATACTTTGACAGAATATCGAGGTGGATAGAGACATGCCTTCTGATGCAGATATCGCTTCAGCCAACACCAGACTCTACCAACTGAACATTATAAAGCATGGATGGGAGAGTCTTCTAACCTTATGGAACAGCACATTCACAGGCATTGTTCAGGAAAGTTACCCCATAACTGCAATAATTTTTGCTTACCAGTCAACAAAGTCTGTTATAGAGGGCTTGATCGTCGCATTCAAAGGACTCAAGACAATTAATTATACTGCATATCTATGGTACTGATATATATATATATATATATATATATATATATATATATATATATATATATATATTTATATATTATATTATATATTATATATATATATTTTTGTGCTGGGGATCGAACTCAGAGCCTTGTGCTTGCAAGGCAAGCACTCTAACCACTGAGATAAATCCCCAGCCCCTGTATTGATATATTTTTAAGAAGTAAATACTTCAATTTAGAGGTAAGTTTAAACCTTTGTATGTATGGCCCTGGTTATTGTGATAAACTCAACATCTAATCTGTTTGAAATAATCAATCAAACACACTCTTCTTGTTAAGAATTACATTTAAGAATGGACTTAAAAAAAAAAAGAATGGACTTAAATCTAGAAAACAAGAAGTAAAATGAAATATACTAGGTAACTTCCAAAAAACAAAACAACAACAAAAAACAAAAACAAAACAAAAAAAAACCTCTCACCCTCTCACTCCCAATAAGTGATAAAACCAGAAAGAATATTTGGTTTCAGAGTGTGAATATAACTTTTGAACTCTTGCAAATGCTTGCTGTCAGCTTGAATAAGTCAGTATGTGTGAAAGCAGAACAATGAGAATTGTACCTTGATATGTTTTGCTTGGAGTCTGACTAACTTCTGGAATTACTACTTTTAAATTCAGTAATATGTTTCCTTTTAATTAAATCATTTTTAACTGAGGTTCGGTGGTTTTGTAGCTAAAAATATTGAATACCTATTGTTTCACTTTAAACCTAAATCTGAAGCCTGCAAAGTAGGAGAGGATTATCAGAGAAAAAGTGACTGGCAGCTTCAAAACTAGCATCCCTCTTGTCCTCAAACAAGCATACATGAAATTCTACATGAAATTTCTTGGAATTATTTGATAATAATTATGGACTTTCAGTGGTCTTTCTTTGCCTCCTGTTCTTAGTTCATACTGTTATATAATTGAATTGTATTTTTTATTTGTCTTTTTCAAAGCAACTATGCTAAGATGGTACTGGATATCATACTGTAAAAGACACATCTTTTTATTCTCTCACAGTTAAGTCCTAAGAATAAAGAAGATCTAAAGACACAGAACTGGGGATTACAGGAGAGGGTGGGATCAAATGAACCCGCAACAGTGACTGTTTCCTGTGCTCCTTGTTGGTACCTGCACTCCCCAAGTTCTGTATTTTTCTTTTGCTTGCTACTGGAAGGAAATCTTTGATCGCAATCATTAACTGCTTGGCCACACGGACATTCTAATATTACTTTTCATGTAATTTTTATGAGATCTCATACTGAGTCTCTTATTCTGGTGTTACAGTTTACCAGAATAGATGTCTCTTTTTCATGTCCCCTCTCTTTTAGGGTTTTTTCTGTCCTGCATCATGATGGGGTATTACAGGAATACTTAGTATTAAAATCCATTCTATACTCTATTTTTATATTTTCATACTCACAAAATGTACCACTGAGAACATTTCTATCTGTTAATGGCCTTAAAACTGGTTTGCCACCACACTGAAGTTTATAATATGAAAGTCAGTATAACAATTGGCCTTGAATTGCACCCAAATACATTAATTTAGTTCATAAATCAGTTTAATCTATTTCTATATTTTCCAGGAAGAGAAATTAAAAGCTTCCTCTGGCTATTTTCTAACTTTTCCATTACTGGGTAAAAAAGCTGCTAGGTCAAATAGATTATTTTCTAGAAACAAGTTATTGATGATCATTTAAAAATCACTAGCACATATGGATTGTGCTTTAACATCTTACTTCTGGAAATGTAGATACAAAATGAGGTGGTTATGAAATAGCCTAAAGGAAAAAGTTTTGTGTGCTATGTGAGGAAAATTCTTAGAGGCAAAGAGATGTGGAAGAACAAGAAAATAAGAAATGTAATGTTTTAAACATGTAGTACTTAAATCATTAATTTATGAGTTGAATTTGGCATTCCTAGCAGAAAAATGCTAAAAAGCAGCACAAAATAGCATCTCCAAAAATTGAGCAGAAAGTCTGATTTGTGTTTTTCTTTGTGCATTGTATGTTTCTCCTATGAGCCTCCAGTTAAGGAGACTCATATTATTTATCACACATCATTTAATTTTCTATGCCTTTCCTTTTATATTTTTATTAACTATTTGTTCTTTCATTTGAATTTGCAAGTCATGCCCTTTACTAATTTTAATGAAGCATTGATCTTATCTTTCTCTTCACTGAAACATCACTAGTAATTATTTCATTTTTACATATCTATATGAATATTAAAATCATTCTTCCTAAGGTTAAGAAAAAAACAATCTGGGCTTTCTAGGAAATGGTGGGCTAGATCATTTGGAGGAATCGTACTACTAAAATAACAAAAGATTTAGATATTTTTAAAAATAATTTTAAGCCATAAGATAACGAACAAGGAAGTAAATAGATTCAAGGACATAAGGAATCCAGAGACATGAATGAATTCTGAAGTCTCTGTTGCCCTAAAGGCATTTGTCAACCCATAAACTTCTATTTTGGTAGCTACTACTAACACGAGGAATTGAGTACTTGTATTTTCCAAGAGGGGCTCCAGTAGAACACATGCTATCTTAGATTGGCATTTACAAAAGATATTCATGCTAAATACAGGAGCCAGAATTACCACCACCAGGAATTACCATGGAAATTTGCTCAGAGTTTGGCAGAATGAAAGACCTTCTAAGCAATGAAAGTGAAAAGTTGTCTTGTTGCGTATTTGAAATACTATCCAAACTTGCAGATCTGTGGGTGAAATATGCAGAGTTTAAATTAGAGTGGACAGAAAGACACATTTTATACAAGATTTAGATGAACATACTAGACAATTAACCACATCGCTTCATAGTCAGGGGCTGGATACTCTGTATCAATTACCAATGCTTTTCTTTTCTTTTTGTCTCCCAGGCTCTGTGTCAGGCAGAAGCCAGGTATTATGGGTTGAAATGTATCTCTCAAAGCGATGTGTTGAAATCCCCACGTCCAGTAACTGTAGATGTGACAAATTTAGAAATAAGGTATTTCAGATGTAATGAACTTTAAAATGAAATCATAGTGGATTGAGGTAGGTTTCAATTTGATGTAAGTTGGTTTTTTCATGAAAAGGAAGGAGGAACAGACATAGAAGGGAAAAGTTTATGTGAAGACAGAGGCAGAGACTGGAGTGACACAACTACAGGGTGAGGGACCCAGGGAACTAGAAGAGGCGAGAAAGGACCCCCCGCTGATGCCTTCACGAAGAACATGACCCTGCTTATACCTTAATTTCATACTCCTGGTCTCACAAATTTTCAGATAATACATTTCTTCTGCTTCAAGATACCTATCTTGGGCCCTTTGGTTACGGGAGTGCCAGAAAAGTAGTACACCAAGGGAACCATTCCTGCCAGGTTTTCTCTTTCAACTTCTCTAGTTCTCAACTGAGGTAATTTTTCTCAAAGTTTAGACATTTTATGGTTATTAAATTGTATAATCTACACAGTAATATTACAAAAGACAATGGTTTTCTTTAAAAAATATACTTAAAGTTGACACTTCACAAATTTAGGTAACTTCTCCAAATACTCACCATTTGTACATTAGGGAAACAGCTTTCATTCAGTCGGTCACTCTGACTCCAAATTCTGTGTGTTGCTTAGGCCTGCTGTATGACTGTTTCCTGTAATACAGAAGAGAGTGGGGCAGGCTGTGACTCTACTTCTCAGGTTTCTGTTGAAAAACCCACAAGGCATATATGAGAAAATCGTTCAAAACAACACGCGAAACTAACAATCCAAAATGATGAAGGCAAGTGGGTTGTAGAGAAGAGCTGACAAATGGGATTAAAAATCCATGAAAAGTTGCTTTCTGACCTGTGCACAACAGGACAGTGTGGACTAACTTAATGGCTACCCGTGTTTCTGCAACACAGAAGCACAAACATCATTAGATTAAATATAAAATTCTCTAGTAATTCAGATCTCCATAAATGGTTGCAAGGAAATGTGCGAATGATCATTGATCACACTTCGTCAAATGAGATGGCATCTAATCATAAAAAAGAAAAGAAAAATAACAAAAGAAAAATATATGTTGCCACATTAATTTTAAATATTACATATGAATGTTATATAAACATATAAAAATAATATAGTAACAAAGTAAATTTTTTGTTTCATGATAGTCCTAAGCACAAAGTCAAATGTTATGAAGAGAGATAATAAAACTTGCTTTCAATATCAGGAATTAAATATTATTAATGTTTTAATTTTGAGTCTGGTGAAATATTGTTGGATATGCAACTTCTGCTGAGTCTAATGTACTAAATTTTGTGAAAATATATGTGATAAACTTTAAAACTTTTCAGTGAAGGGTTGCAAAAGTATATCATCAATTTTGTAAAAGTTTACTTATCTATTGTTTTTAACTAAGAGAGGACAATTTATTTAAACGTGGTGAAAAGGGAGAAAAAGGAGGTGATAGAGAGCTACTCGACAAGTAGGGAGCATTCAAAAGTGAAATACTCTAAAAGTTAAATGAATATACACAAAAGTTATTTTACATCATTGTTTTAAATACTTTACAGTCTACATTTTAACCAATTTGGTCATGCAGACTCTGAGAAATCATATATAGAACATTCTGTCACCTTTTACTCATATTTCTTACGTTTTTCTCTCTGTGCATGTGATAATTTTTAATTTGGAGAATATAGTTATAAGACAGTTAAAATGTATGCAATAAATAAAATAATAATTACACCACTTTTGTCATTACCATTTTAAATTTATTTGTTATATTAGTATTAATAACTTTTATTTCTTTTTCTTATTAGGAATACCTAACAAATATTTGGGTTTTAGCCTTTCTATTTCATAATGACTTAAATAAGATGTCTTTAAGTAATGTATAGTGTAACTTCTGTTTCAAGGTGTGAATTGAGCACAAACATTAGTCTTAGCCTCCTGTTTCAAATATATAGAAGCAGTATAAAAATTAAACAACAAGGAAACAAACAAACCCAATAAAAATAAGCTCTCTCACTGGACCAGAAGTTGTAATGAAGTCCTGAAAGTTAGAAAACAAAATAAAATTGAAGAGATAAGTCTCAACCAAGAAAACATACAGGAAATTGCCTCTGTGGATATTGCTGAAAGCCAGCCAAAGCCAAGAAGAGACACTGCAGTGGTTAGGCCACATTTTTCCTGAATCCTCATATATTCCAGCTTCATTATATGTGCTTGATAAGGTATTAAGCAATGGGACCCTTACCTCAGCAGAGATCTTACCTACACACACACACACACACACACACACACACACAAACACACACACACACGCACACATGCATGCACAAACTGCAAATTCCTTTTAACTACATGACAGATATTCATCAATGTTAGCTGTGCTTACAAAGTGACGAGAAACATGTTCAAAAAGTTCATAACGTTCAAATCAAGTTTAATGACTATAAAGCAGTAACTTTGCAACTCAATAAAATATTTCTCAATCAGAAGCACCCTACCTACTTACTGCTTCCATATAACTCTTTGTTTTATAGATAAAGTGGAGATCTCTATTTAGACCTTTATGATAATATTGAGATTAAAGATAATATCTGCTATTTATTCTGTACTAATGATGTAGAATTACCATCCCAATTTTATATTGTACTCCAATATTTAATTCTCACAAACTTCATGTAATCAGTACTATAGTCTGATTTACAGGGTACTCAAATAGTGTGCCAATTTCACATAACTAATAGGTAGCAGAGCTGGGATTTGAATTCAAGCAGTTTTTGCCAGAGATCCAAAGTCTGAATCCCGGTGCTTCACTTCTTGGCCCCTCTACGGGAGACGCTACACATAACACTGGAATGACATATGATCAAAGTGATGGGAGAAAACATAGATATGCATTTAATTGTCAAAAGCAATGAGAATAGCAATAAATGGACTACACTTGCAATTCAATAAAATAGTAAAGGAACAATGAAATAAACCTCTACAGCAATAGGAAGGAATTAATATATTCACAACAAGAAATTAATGAAATGGGACACAAATAAAAACAGGAGACTTGACCAATAAAAAGAAAAGCTAGTTCTTTGAAAAGATCAATAAGATAGACAGGCCTTTGGCAAATATGATCAAGAGCCAAATAAAGAGAAAAGGCACAAAAGCGAGAGAAAGAGGAAAAAACATACAGTCAAAATGAAAAAAGGAGGTCATGACTGCAGGTCTGGAGGAGATTCAAATAACATTCTCAAAGAACACAATCACAACCTTCGACTGAAAAAACTTAAGCTTAGACAATTTTGAAGATACCTGTAAAATGCCAGAATTGACTCTGGAAAATAGCAAGAAATCTGACTAAAACTGTAACCTAGAAAAATTTAAAAAATCTTTGCTAAAGACTTGCCCTGAAGGGCATAAGCTCTGGGATATTGTACAGGAAATTTTAAGTAAATTTCATGTGATAGCTAATTCCAACCTTATAGAATTTTAGATCCTGAAAAACAAAGGAAGTTACACCTATTATAATGTTCATATATGTTCATGACAAAACCTGACGAAAAAGATCATAAAGGAAAAAACCAACAGCCAATTTACGACTGAAGAAAATCTTAAATTATTAGTAAATGAAAACATCCCTGTTTTGACAATGTGCACACTCACACGTGGGTGCGTGTGTGTGTAAGATGGCACAATAAGAAAGAAATATACCCCCTAATGTATGTCTAAGTACTCATTTCCTGTGATAAATGTTGCTGAATAATTACAAGGAAAATTATTATCTGAAATCATGGGTCAGGCAAAGTCAAGAACATATTTCTCAACCATATATTTGATGGCTTACTTCAAACTTTAAGAACACCAATTGTCTTTAGAGAGAGGACCATTTTTCTGCCTTTAATATTGACAATTCTTTTCATGTCTTTTTTTCTTTGTTCACTTTGGGAAGTTATCTTCACTTGCTCTTCCATGTTATTAATTCCATTTTCTACAGAATTTACTGCTTTTATAGCACATATTTCTTTGTTAGATTTTTCATTTCCTGGTTTTTAAGTTATACACACTTTAAAAAGAAAAAGAGCTCTGTATTTTAGGAACCTGCGTTTTCATTTTAGTGTACTTCTTCATGTTGCCAGCTTTAAAATAACCATTTGTATTTTTGCTTCTTTTAAATCTATAAAGAACAAAATCAGAAGCTTCGTAAAATGTATGCCTTTTTATTTAATAAAGACAGCATATTTTTAATTTAAAATGGAAGAATATTTTCTCAAATCTTATATGTGCAACAAATTTAATTTCTGCTCTCAAGGTTTCCAAGGTCATAAGATATACGTATATGTACATATCAACAAAGAACAAGACAGTTACTGAAATGTTTAAGGCAATATTTATTGTTGCCTATATTATAAATATTGTAAATATTTTTCAAAAAATAAGAGCTATAGAACTGGGAGTGTAAGTCAGTTTTAGATTGGCAGGCACTGGATTCAATACATAGCACCAAAACAGACATAATAAAAATGAAAGATAGTAATATGATTATGTTTATGTGATAATACATGTAACATATATTTGTATCAATCAGATATTGTAATGCATATTCTGTAAAGTACTTGACTTAAAAATGTTTCATGAAGTTTATAAATTAACACAGGTATAACTCATTTATAAAGCTAAACTGAAACAAAATAACAAACAAGAACATATCTTCCAAGTCAATATGCCATTCTGGATTATATTAGGTCGGGATGACTCCAGATATGTAAAATGTGTAGAGTACACCATCTTCTTCACCTGTGCCAATAGGTATACATACATTTTGGCAAAGGCCACATTTGATTTTGCTTTGTTTTGTTTTGTTTTTTGAGACGGGTTCTCACTATGCAGTTCAGGGTAGCCTAGAACTCACTATATAGCGTAGGCTGGCCTTGATCTCAAAGAGATCCTCCTGTCTCAGCCTCCGGAATGCTGGGATTACAGGTGTGCTCCACCACACCTGGCCTGATTTTGACTATTAGAGATTCCAGTATGGAATTATAATTTATGAACAAAGGAAAAATTCATTTCCTAACATTTAAGCATGGTTTCCACACATATATGAACATAGTTATATTGATTTAATCGTGAAATTTAAAAATAGAACGGCTTTTATATTGACATGAACTTTAGAAGAGAACAGGATTCATAAACTGAAAGGTAAAGAGAAATGAAACTAAAATAAACAATGCATTCGGTGTCGGGTAAATAAACACTTAGGAAGTATCCCAAACAGCCACTAGTGGGCCGCAGGATGACTTGTGCTGTGGAGCGCTCCCGGTGAGCGGCTGGGGATTCCTGGATACAAGCAACCCTTGTTCGCTACGTTTGGGATTAACTTTCCGTGTCACGAACAACATCTGTTGTTAACACTTCGTTCTGTTTTGAGCAGTATCCTTAGCTCTGACACCGTTTTCTAGAGAAGCCATATTATTTTGAACTATGCCATCTTGAAATATGAGGATTTGTTTTCGTGACTTTATTTCTTAGCTAAAAATTTAGTAGAAGTATTTTTTTTGAATCCCAGAGCTCTCTCATGAGCCATCTACTTCCTCGTAGTTAAGAGTAATTTACATCACAACTCACTTTCGCTATACCTTTAAATTAGAAATTGAGATGTTCTAGGTCTTCTCTTCGTTGGAGTAATGAGCTAAGCTGTTCTCAGTTTTGCACAAGAAGCTGCCATGACAAGAACCTGTGACAGTCTCTCCCCATCTGCTGGGTGCATCCCAAGACACCCTGGCAGGTTCCTGGTGCTGCCGACACAGCCAGGCACTATAGATACTACGCGTTTCCTCCTATGTGCATCCTTTTGATAGAGCTTAATTTATAAATTAGGCATGTTTTTATATTAACACTAAGGAATAAAAAAGAGAAAAATTATAACTGTAAGTATAACAAGTGGTATGTAAATGTGGCTTCTGTCTTGAAAGAGTCAAAATAAATAGTATTAAAGACAGTGGTTGACCGCGAGTAACAGAAGTACAGGAAGTGCAACTGTGATCAGGGCGGGACTGCTGTATTTCTGTCTCGAAGGAAAAAGACTCCTTCCATTTCTTTACTTTTTTTTTTTTTTTTTAACAAATAGCTGGAAATTCTTCATCTTTTTTTTTTTTTTTGGCAAGTTGAATAGTCACATCACTCTTTTTGGAAACCCTGGAAATCTAGGAAACATTCTATTTCATTCTCTCTGCAATAATTCCCCTCGTTCTCTAAATTTATTTTTATATGTGCTTTGAGAAGCTGTCCTACCTAGTGCAGTTCATGTCTGTTGGCTACGAGACATGCCTGTTTTCACAAAATTTAATAACGGAATTATGATATGAGCGATGTTTGAATTCTTTCTTTTTAAAAAAAAAATCCTATCTTTTTAAATTGAATTTCTGATCTATTACAGGATATTGTCAAATGCTCTCCTTTGTGTGCATCGTCATTCATCTCAAGGACACTGCTGATCATGTTGGCCAATTTTTGGTTGGTTTTCAGCAGTTCCTTCGCTTTCTTCAAGTCAGTATTCTGCAAATGACTTATTCCACACATGGAGAAACTGAACAGATCCCATCAATAGTGTGCAGTACTTTCCCCTACTGTTTGGTGAGTCAAGAAGTGGGTTCCTGAATGGACTCACACGCGCTTGCCTCTAACACCTTTGATGCCCTGTAGTGCTAAACATCCAGCCAAAATAATTTTCCCACGTTGTATTCAGAAGTGCTGACCATCCATTTATGCATAAATACATAAATGTATTTATGCCTCCTAAGGTCTTCTTTTTTAAAAAATTTCTAACAAAAGATATTCCTATACATGTAGGCAAGTGGAAATTATATTACTGACAAATAAGGATATTAGGGAATCATTTAAAAATCCAGAATTTAGAATAAAATCATCCCAAATATTTCAAAACCCTCAGATTTGAGTATGGTCATTAGCCATGCTGTCTTATGAATCTCTAAATTTTCTCTTGTCTTCTAGGAAGCATCTGGATACTATTACCACATTTTTTAGAAAAGTATATCATTCTGGGAATTGGATAAGCCTGAAGACATTTCTGTAAACAGATAAATGGTTTACAGTTTTTAAGAAGTGCAGATTCTTGCTCTCTCTTTCTCTGAGATGACCTCAAACGCTGCAGTCCTGTGTCTGCCTTCACACAGCACCAAGAACAGCTCTGGGTGGGCGAACTCTGTCACAACATCCTCGGGAGGGCCACCTCTCTGTTTCCTTACTACACGCCCTGGGGCAGAAGTTTAGACCTGCCACACCCATAGCAGGTACTGCTGTCTGAATTTTGAGACACTGTCAATTCAGGAAGTAACAATGCTGTGAATCGTGGGCCACTCTGTCCCCTAGAACAAGCCAACCTTTTCCTGTCCTCTATCTGGCTATGAAACTTCTGGCCTTTATTCAGTTTCCTTCCCTTCACCTGCCTATCTGGAGATCCCATTAGGGATGTTCTGTCCTAACTACATCATGCCAATGTTTTCCCTAATACTTTTACAGCAGTCTCTTTATGTAGGATATAAGTTATGTTCTTTTCCTTTTGCTTAAATCCTCTAAAAATTCTTATCTTTATTTCTGCTAGATATGTTGGTAGCAATAAAGTGGATCAGTGGATTCTCATTGATCCCTCTCATCGACTCTATACATACTACTGGCATCTTCTCAGATTTGTATCAGAGAGATTGATGTACACAGACTATTAGGCAAATTTCTTATGTATGTCATTTATTCGGATTTTTCTTGTTGGGCAAAGAAAACTTCAATTCTAAGAAGGTATTTGTGCAGCAGCATGACAGAAAGTTACCCTTCTGTAATTTGGAGCAGTTTGCAGTGCTTGTAACGACAGATCGGGTACAGCTGACTGTAACTTCTATTGCTCCCTTGGCTTTCAGCATTTCTGTCCTTTGTATTGCTGAACTCACATCTCAGGTTATAATGACTGTTCATTGGTAATTTCTACCTTTGGCCATGTTGCTATATATTGGGAAGTGTCCCCAAAGGAATGTAGCGGGAAAGTTAGTAAAAAACTAATGGCCCTATGTAGCCACCTTTAACAGAGCTACGTATGCACTGCTGTTATAAGTTTCTAAGTGAAGTACCTGGGTTTTTAAAGTAGCAAAATTCAGTGGGAAGGTCAGTAAAATAACATTTTAAGTCTTACCATACTGATTTTTCATCACAACTCATAATATGTTTTTGCTACTGAAAATCTCTTCAGGGTTTTGATGAATTTGAAAAATACTGAAAGTTTCAAATTCTTTCACCATTTAACATATTTTCTGAAAATATTCTCCCTTAAAATTTATGGAATTTATTTCTCTCTGTGCTTTCATAAGAGCTCTGAAACCACTCATGTAGCATTTATCAAACACTATTGTGTTCTTGAACATTTCAAAGTGAGGAAACATCTGTGTGGCAGTGGTTGCTTCTTTCAGAGGTACATGGATTTACTGTACCTGATTATACATCCATAAAAGCTGGGGTTTTCCACCTTATGACCACCTCATCATGTTTTCCTGACACTATTGATTGCTTTGGCTTGGCACCACTTGACCTAGCATGTCAGCATAATCAACACCAGTGTCTTTCGCATTCATTAGACAATTGTAGATACAAGACTTGGTCATTATGGTGGAGGATTTTAATTACAAAAAGATGATCATAAACCAGGAGGTTATCAGTAGTAATTTGAGGTATGTCATTTTCATTGAATAGCTTGGAAACTCTTTGGTGCTATGAATCTTTTACTTATTCACCTTATCAACAGCGTGTATTATATATTGTGGCCCAGAGAATGTAATATTTAATCAGTTACTAAATGGAGATTGAAATGTTACATATAAATATTTTGGCAAAAAGTAGAGCTCTCCACTAAGGGATGCACCTGAATGATTTTATACCTCCCTTTAATAATAAGAATATTTATTTTAAAAAGTCTAGTGTCTATTACGTACCACACAGAGGGATGTTTTGAAAGAAACTTTCATATTTCAGTGATTTAAAAAAAAAAAAAACGAATGAAATCTTGACTGCTACTAAGCAAAATGCTTTGCAAATATGGGCATCGTCAAAATGTTTTAAGGCTAAATTAAATCATGTGTCTCAGCATCAATAGGATTTCATACTTCCACTGGTCAAGCAGAGTGCAGGAAGCTTGCCTTGTCGTCTGGTTCCGACATAGGGCTGAACTCAGCCGGCTTTGTAAACTACTGCGACCCACATGCTTCGAAATAAATTAGCCAGCATAATTAAATGTACGTCCCTCTTCCTGAACTCCACCTCAGATGTTTCATTACTAGGCCTGTACCTTTTCTTTTATCTCTTCTGCCGTTAATTTTGACCTCAAAGTCAGGTTGGCTGCAGCTTACCTCGGCCCGGGGCTTTCAAGGCCAGCGGTAAACTGCTCACACTGCTCGGGCTTGCTCTTGAGGGGACTCTGCCAGTGCAGCGTGACTGATGCCTCCGCATTCAGGGCTGCAAACACGAGTTTAAGTGCGCAAGGAGAGAAACTACAACCTCAACCTTCTTATAACCTCAGCAGACTCAAAAAGAAAGATGTCAAGGTGCAAAGAGAATTTTAATTGGAAATATGACTTTAGGACTAGGTGAAATTATCCGTGTCAAAAAGGGAAGTAAAGAAGAAAACATTTTAATTTTAATAATAACATTGGTTGTAGGCCAAAGCTAACAATGTAACTCATTCTAAACTCTTCATGGGTTATTATTGACCACTAAAATAATGTGATAATAAATTCATTCATACAAGCAGGTTCCTCTTTGATCAAAGCAGCTTTTCATAGAGAAATGAATCACATAAAAATAGGTATTGATAGATGATTTTAAATTCTACTATTTGGAGCTTTTAAATCTATTATGTCAACTAGTAAGCATTTCAATTTATAAAGTTCATAAGACTGTCAAATATGTTCCTCACACTGGAGAAATCCACATACATTTCAATAGAAAGTTAATGTATTGAGACATTCAAATTTGTTCTTTCCAGGAAGATGGATTAAAAGAAGGAAGGAATACATTATTTTTAATATATCAGGTAACTCAGAAATTAAGCCTTTGATGTTACAGAAAAATGTTATAAAGTTTTATACCAAGCAGAGTATTGGAATATAAAAATACATATTTCAGAATTTATTTCACCAATGAATTCATTGTGCAGAATATCTACATATTGGTTTATGTATTATGTATAATGCATAATACTTTGATATTTATGATATTTGCAGCTAATATTGAATGAAAAACCATAAAATTTTGTCTGCAGCTATATTGAACTTTTGTTGATATGTACTAATGGCCTTCCAATTTTTTCTTTACATTTAAAAAATAAATGTAGTTTACAATACATTACAAGGTGTGTTTTTGGAGTAGCCAACATGATAATTAATATGTGTTGCTAAAATATTGATCAAAAGTTTAATGTAGCTTTTTGAAAACACTTTCTGAAGCAGATTTTGAGTAACATAAGATCTCAGTGTCCTGCTTTATTTACCTAAGTTGGCATTAAATAATATCAACTGTTTCAACAAATTAATCCATTGTAAAAAAATGAAACTCTCGGTCTGATGATACTCAAAATAATACACGACAAATTCTTAAGCGAATGCCAGGAACATTTAGAGCAAAGACATTATTCTAAGGATTTCTTTTCTCATTTAACAGTTCATAAGACTAACTTGTGAGAGATTTTTAGATTTATTTGCTAAAATATCATTCATGTTACTTTATAGTCATGTCACATGTGTTTGCTTTTTGCTATTATTTAGAGAATTTTTATTCATATCAGAATATTACTGTTTTTGACCATCTTCCAAACATGTGTGACTCTTGCAGTATGATTTATCTGAGACCCTCAATCTCATGTTCCAGCGCCTCAGCCTGCTCTCAGTCTCCCACCACCAACCAGACATCTGCTCTTTTTTTTTCTACTGTGTCACATTTGAAGGATGATATCAGTACAAATAATAAATTCCAAAACCAACTAGTTGTTAAGTGTCCATTCCTTTCTACCTGTGAAACAAAACTGCAGTATTTTATTAAGAGAAACAAAATACATTCAAAATACCTCACAGCTGGTTTACCTACGTAGGCTCATGGTTGAGAACAACTTAATTAGGGACTAGTGGCTCATGATATAAGCACATATCTCAGATGATTTAAATGCCAGTGCCATCTAGTCTATGCCCACATGCAGAGATAGAAAGCTATCTATTTAGAGTCCTAGAATATTAACAGACCCATCTGTGTATCCCCACAGCATTACTGATATGCAGCTTGGCCCTCTTTGCATCTGCATCACAAACCTTTAAAAAAAAATCTTGTTTTATTTTTTGGACTACTAACTGAGAGATTTAGTTCTAGAGAGTAGTCTTAGACCGCTTCAAACCCTTCATTGCTGTATACTCTCATTCCTTTTCAATATATTGGGATGGGGAATGGTTCCCATTCCCAATCAGCAAACTTTAAGAGACCAAGATTTTTCATTAAATTTGAGTTCCTGGGCTTGATACTTGGGCCCCAGTAAAATGAGAACAATACTGAGATAATCTGTAGGTGATCCACCAAAACAAAATAAAAGTAAGGCTTTTAATAAAGCCAAATTTTTAAATTCCTAAATAAATAATATTGTAACAGATGATACTCTAGAGAAAATTTAGTTAAGGATGTCTGAGGGTATAATTGGGGGACTAAGATAAAATTATTCCAAACATACTATTTTTAAACTTCCAGATTTGATATCAGTGTATACCTATGATTTATAATTTTATAGTATAAAATATTACCATCTACTCAATTTTGGAAGACTTTTATAGAAAATAGTGTGAATGGTGCTCATCTGTTCATGCTTTGCTATGATTGCTGTAGTAGTTACTTTTCTAGAGTCAGTAGTTTGAAAGAGAGCAGATTTAATACAAGACAAGTAACAACATTCATGCACACAAGCCAAATGCAGGAATAGTACAGAACATCTACCTGTGCACTGGAGACCTGAAAGATCCAATCAAGGGCTGAGAATCCACAGCAATGTCCCGTGTACATCTGCGTCTGCACTAAAAGCCTGAAGAAATCTACACTGGAACCAGGATAGGATGCTCATGGCAGAGATGAAGACCAGAGCTTCAAGAAGTGAACAGCAGGCATCCCTGACGACAGCAAGGCCCTGAGCTCCTTCTGTGAGGAGAACGGCTGAGTTCCCTTTGGGAGAACCACCCACAACAGAGCTCCTGGGAAGCAGCTGGTGCCTATCTTCTGCTCTGGTTCTCCTTTATGTTGGGTTGGCAACAATGCTCAGGTGGATTCTCTACACCCAGAACCACACCAACTCAGTTCAGCTGGGTATTCCTGCTCAAACTGACCATATCAGTCCACCACAATTGCCACAACTTTACTGAAGGCCCTACTTTTTTTCTTATTTTTTTTTTTTACTTATTTTTACTTATTTTTCCAATGAAAGATTTGGCCTACCTCAATGATAATTAAATAAATATTAAAATCAGTTTGAAAACAGGTTAAACAGTCTAAAAACCATTACTTTCAAAATTGTTTCTTTGGTTTTGAAATGCAGATATGGATATACTCAGAGCTACACTAGTTACTGATTTATCATACAAGAAAACTGAAAGCCTGATTTTATTTATTTATTTATTTATTTTTTTGTGGTGCCGGGGATTGAACATTAGGCCCTTGTGCTTGCAAGGCAAGCACTCTAATCACTGAGCTAAATCCCCAGCCCCCTGAAAGCCTGATTTTAGCATTCACTGATTTCCATATTGTATTTCTACCACGGCCAATTTAAGCTGCCTGTGTGAGACCACTGAGCACAGTCTGGAAAGAACCTAGGTGGATATTTTGAGTTGGTTCAAGCCACTGAATATCTTCATGCATATACTATCAATCTGTATTTTAATACCTTTGTTCTAGAAAAGATTTCAGATGGCTCATATAGTACACAATAAAATAGCTAAAATAAAATCAAGCAGCAGTAACATGGTACCAAATATGTGAGTAAAAATAGCCTGATAAAGCTCCAAGCGAAGTTAGTATGATGGTCATAGCTTAAAAGGCAGGGAACTCTCTACTTTTATACTAGAATTGGTTCTAGATTTTCAAACAACGATGAGGCCATATTTACTTTTAGGATCCAGAGGTTCCTTCCTCTAAAATTGAACTTGTTGCTCCTGATCCTATCATCAGAGCGAAACCCCTTTTTCAGAGCCATAATAAGAGAGGATTTTTGAAGCAGTATGTCTGACAGTGTACTTTGTCAGAAATGCTATTGGCAATTAACAAAACTGCAAATGTAGTGGGAAGAGGGGTCCGAGATTGTACATCCAGTTACATTTCATAGTAATCTGAGTAATTTTATATTTTTGTCTGCAATTGAAAGGACATATTTTCCAGGATTAAGAATTGAACTGAGTTGAAGAGTAGTCTTCCTGAGAAGTGCCTAAAGATAATACAGCTAAAAATAGTGCTATATGCTTTAAAAATTAGTTGAATTTGGAGATAAGACTGTCAAGTTCACATGAAAATTGAGGCATCCAAGAAGGATACATTGTCTGATTTAAAGGCCTTTATTTCTAATGAGAGGTGTACTAAATTTATGCATAGGACCAAGAATCAAATGTCTGTCTAAGAATGATAATTATACCTATTTTAAATTCAGGTGCACCTCCCTTTTAACTTTTTAAAAATTCTCTTTCTGTTGTAGAAATTTTTGCCACACTTTGATGGAGTAAGCTTTTTCTCAAGGATTCAGTGATTTTAAGACTATGCTTTTGGTTCAGAATCGGTATATACACCCAGTTATATGCAACCAGTTTGGGGTAGGTGCTCACCACATCTGTGGTTTAAATTCAATTTAAATTCAATCTGGTTCCTGGGTAAATGGTGCACATGGCCATAGTTTTGAAGAGCAGGATTTCTTATTGGATCGCTTTATGGATATATATGTTCATAACAGAGATTTCCCTTTCCTTAAAATTGACCTAGACTCCTGCATTTATTGCCTCCGTTTCTAAAATATCTTTGGGAATATTTATTAGCATTTAACTAAATAAATACATTAGCTTTGGAGAGATATTTAGACACATGAAAGTTGGAAGATTTTCAAAATTTATAAAAAGTCTTTTTATCTATTAAACTTATCTTCAAAAAGATCTGAATGTCTTCATATAGGCTTTCACATATTGCATAAAATATGGTCTATCATTTGTTTTATTTCACTGCTTTTATGACTGCTTTTTCCATCATATTTAGTTATTATTATTCATAGGAAATTATTGTTTTTGCATTTTCATTAATTTTGGGTTACCTCCCACTCTAATTCAGTAATATTTCAGTACATTGGGTATCATAGGTAAATTGTTAAGTGATGATAAGTTTTTAACCTTTTTTTGGTCTAGTATGTATGCTTTATTTTGTTTTTTAAATATTTAAATTAGCTTCTGATTATTGAATGTAATAACACTACATAATATAGTAAATATGGATAGTAAGCATCCTTATCTTAAATGTAATTTAATCAAATAGTTTTAAAATGTTCTTATATAAGAAAGCGTAAGATTTTAGAAATTCCTTTATTTAATCCTAATCCTAATTTAATATCATAAATATAGATTCACAACTATGCAGAATTTTAACATGATATAGAAATTATTCAATTTTACATAGTCCAGGATATAAATCTTAAGCATGTTGATAAATTAAAAAGCACGTCTAAAATAATTTATGATTTTGATTACTAGAATAGAGATATAGATAACAATTTTCACCTCCCAAATTTTCTCAATTCACAGATGTCACATGGTCAATGAGAAAGACGCAAACAATTGGACAAGGGCTCAAAGATCTTGATGAAAGGAAGAAGCAGGCCTTGAAAAGAGAGACACACTTTAAGGAATTGGTTTATGCAATTTTTGAAACTGGCAGGTTCAAAATCTACAAAGCCAGACTGTAGGTTGGAGACCCAGGGAAGGGTGGCATTACAGTTTGAATCCCCAGGAAGCCTGCAGTCAGATTGCCCCTTCGGCACAGGACCTCAGCCGTCTTGTCTTACGGCCTTCAAATGATCGGGTGAGGTACACCCACATTATGAAGAAATAATCAGCTTTCACAAAGACAACTAATTTAAATGTGAATCTCATCTGAACAATACTTTCACAGAGATATATAGACTAGTATTGGACAAAATAATTGAGCTACGTGGCTTAAAAAATTAACACTTAACCCAATCCAAAAATGGGCAACTGAAATGAATAAACATTTCTCAGACGAAGAAATAAAAATGGCAAATAAATATATGAAGAAATGTTCAACATCACTAGTCATTCGAGAGATGCAAATCAAAACAACGTTAAGATTCCACCTCACTCCGGAAAGAATCACGTATATGGAAAAATCAACCAATAACAAATGCTGGCGGGGCTGTGGGGAAAAAGGAACACTCCTCCACTGTTGGTGGGAATGTAGACTGGTCCAGCCACTGTGGAAATCAATATGGAGATTCCTCAAAAAACTACAACTGGAGGTTTCATTTGACCTAGCTATTCCCCTACTGGGGATCTTCCCGAAAGAATTAAAATTGTCATACCACAAGGATGTATGCACCACCATGTTCATAGCAACACAATTTGTAATAGCTAAATCTTGGAAACAACCTAAATGCCCAACAACCAACGAATGGCTGAAGAAGATGTGGTTTTTCTACACAATGGAGTACTACACTGCCATAAAAAAGGACAAACTAGAGTCATTCATATATAAATGGATGTTCCTTGAGAACATACTCTTAAGTGAAATAAATCAGACACTCATGAGCACACATCAAATTGTTTCTCTGATATGAGAAAC